>JACCPG010002717.1:0-45310 GCA_016069955.1 Drepana arcuata | reverse complement strand
CAAGATTGCAAGTTCAAATCCCAACTGTACTTAAGAGTTTTTCTGAACTTAAGTACAGTGATTAGTCACATCGAAAGAAAACATCGAGAGGAGACTTGCATACGTCTGAGAATACGTCAGAGGCGTCTATTATAGTCGTGCTTGAGTTACGGCACCTAAAATATATCTCTGGCTGAAAGTGGGTGGGTTACTGTACCTATAGGTACTTTTGCCTACCCCTTCGGGGACCATTGTTGCAAGGCGTATGGATATATTATTTTCTATAATAAGTAGCCGTGGTGGCTGAGTGGTTCGAGAATTGCCTGCGACACAAAGATCGCAAGTTCGAATCCCGACTGTACCAATGAGTTTTTCTGAACTTAAGTACAGTGATTAGTCACACCACGAGCTTTACGGTGAAGAAAAACATCGAGAGGAAACCTGCATACGTCTGAAAAGAAATTCAAAGGCGCATGTTTAGTCGTGCTTGAGTTACGGCGATGGACTCGCGATCTGTATCAGAGGCACCTAAAATATATCTCTGGCTGAAAGTGGGTGGGTTACCTATAATTAGGGTACCTATAATATATCCTCACGCCTTCACGCCTTGTAATACCCACACACCCACTTTCCGCCAGAGGTATATTAGGTGCCAACGTGACAGATGGCGAGTCCATCGCCGTTACTCAAGCACGACTATACCTTCACCGTAAAGCTCGTGGTGTGACTAATCACTGTACTTAAGTTCAGAAAAATCTCATTGGTACAGTCGGGATTCGAACTTGCGACCTTTGCGTCGCAGGCAACTGCTCGAACCACTCGGCCACCACGGCTTATAATATATATACATTATATATTATTATTTATATATATTATATATTTAGATAGATAGAGAATTAGCGCACTACTCTCTCTGTATACTCTGTGAGGGACTCGGCGCGAGGTATAATGATGTACTAGCTCTGCCCCGCGGTTTCACCCGCGTTAGTTTTTAATAAGAAACCTTCTCAAAGTGTTTAGGTGGTAGCACACACCTCTGCCTACCCTTTCGACGAACCCTTGTAGGAATGCGTGAAGATATATTATTTTACATATCAGTACTTGTCCGCCAGGTGAGATGGGTGATGCAACAGCAAGAGTTGACGAGAACGAAAAGGGACCACAAATGGAGTCCCAGGAATGTCTTCCGACAGTCCAGCACTCCGTCATTCCCCGATCCTCTGTTCAAAGAACAGTGGTATCTGGTAAGCATGCGTTATACTTTTAACATTACTATGAGTATAGAAAAAATAATACATACAAACCTACGAATAGCAGTGGAAATTTTACAGATATCTGTATTGGTTCTCTGCTATTGTATGAATATTTATAATTATTGCTCGCTCGATAAATAAATGTAACGTTATGGTACTCCTTCGTCTTCAGACTTTTTTATACCACTGGAGATGGCAAATAAGCATGCGGCCTGGCTGATGGTAAGTGGTTACCGCCGCCTTGCAATTGCAATACTAGGGCTATCACACGTGCGTTGCCACCCATAGATTATCTTTATCCGTTTTGACGAAAAAGTACATTTTAAAATGCATGAAATTACCATACTTTAAATTAATATTTTTCTTCAAAATATATATCTGGAACGTCAACCCTTGTACGTAATTGAAAGATAAACTATTGACTTTAGATTTTTTTCCTTGCGTTGGGGCCATAATAGTAAATACCCTATCCTCCCTTTGATTTTCGATATAAATGCTATTTGTCTGTATGTATTTGAGGTATGTAAGTCTAGAGAGAACTGGCGCTCTATCCTCTCTGCCTACCCCGTTAGGGACTTGGCGTGATGACATGTCTGTGTGTGTGTATGTATGTCTGTATGTATGTATTATATTATAGAGACGGTAGCCAGACGGGACCGCCCGAATCCATATTGCACGTATACATAGCCTAAATTATTCCTCATATAGAGAGGAACGTTATTGAATAGTCGACAAACCTTCTTAACAGACACAGACGTTCAAACATCGATTTGCAAGAATTTGTTCGCTACGGATATTCAGTAGGGTTGACTCTTTCTCATAAAAAATCTCAGGTTCAGCGATAAGGTTTTTTTGTGTCTACGTCACATGCTAAAAAAGAAATACAGTTCATCTAATGTTTTAATAGTCTTAAAACATCTTCGCATTTATCCACTTTCAAATTAAAACACTAGGAACATATCGGATGGATAGTTTGAAAGTCTATAAAGGACAAAGGGAGAATATTCATTGTATTTTATATTATATATGTCCATAGGAAGATGTCCAAATAGTTTATTAAATATTTTATTCGGTAGGTGAAGTATTTGGATCATTATACATTATTTTATAATCCCTACAGTGTGAAGTATAAATGGATAGAAAAAAGTGCGTAAATAACGTGCATTTACTAAGATTAATTAATCATTTTAAAGAAATTAAGATATTAGAATAAAATGTAGTAAAGTTCAAAAGTTTGCCAACCCTACTCCAACGTTTACTAATTCAATGGTTCTAGGATCCGAGAAATAAACCAAGTAATTCTTTGTATTTTCTCCTACATCTTTAAACGTTGCTTTTCATACTAAAATTATTTTTATTGCGCTTTTGTATTTATTGCGAACTAATCCGAAACCTAGGTTTAATGGGAAAAGCTTAGCGCTGTAGTTCTTGGATATGATTCGGACGGAACAAAATTTTTCTTGACAAAATCGTGTCAATGTTAAACTTTTTCATGTCACCATAATGTACCCATATATGTTTTTTTTTCTAGTATCATTATTTACTAATGTGACAAAACAAGATTTCCGCTGAAATGGATCGATCTTTTATTCATACGTTCACGTCATAATGACATTATCATATATAAATAAGCATTATTTACCAATTTATAATGAACATGATATGAATTTCATATACCCCGGTGTGTTATAAATAAAATTCAAGCAAGCTTATTACATTTTCAGGTTTATTTATTACACGCGTTTGTATGGTACTATGATGTTTTCATATCACGTAGCTAACATTATTTGGTGCTTGTTTTTATGTACGGGATTAATGATTGTAATTATTTATTTTTCACTTGATACCCTGAAATGATTTAAGGGGATTACGTATAAGAATACGTATATATTTATATATACGAGTGATAACCCTGGTGTTGCAAGCGTCCATAGGCGGCGGTAACCGCTTACCATCAGGCGGACCGCATGCTTGTTTGCCACCCAAGTGGTATAAAAAAAAAAGATAATACCAGATGAGAATTATAATTTTACGATATTGTTATTTTTATGTCTTCATGGACCAACGAAGTTATTTCAAATATGTGCACCTTTTTCGACATTTTATAAGTGTCCATCTAGGCCTATGTGAAATAAAATATTTTGATTGATGTTGTTTTTAAACTCAGTAACGAGTAGGTGATGCAACTTTTTTTTATTTAATACTAGAGTGGCAAACAAGCATATGGGCCACCTGAGACAAAGCGGGTACCGTAGTCTAATTACGCCCACGATACTGATGTATTGCTTGCGCGCTGCAACTCGCCCTTTGCGGTTAGCTTAACAAAGGGTGGGCTACATGATTTCTTGCAGCTAAGAGATTCTTTTTTTAAAAGTTCTTCTTTTTCAGAATGGGGGTGCGGCTGATGGTCTAGATATGAACGTGGGCTATGCGTGGAGGAAAGGGTATACGGGGAAAGGAGTTGTGATAACTATTTTAGACGACGGAATACAACCTAATCATCCCGATTTGTCGCAGAACTATGTATGTATTTATTTCTACTGATGACCCACGATATTTTATTTGAACATATCAAGAGGTTGAGAGATTAATACATCTTATTTAGATCCCATTTGCTTCAAACTTGCTTGTATTTAAAAAACTATAAATAAACTATAATTTTCCTCACAAGTGTCCCAGAAAAGAACCCTCCTTTTGACGTAGGTATATAAAAGATTCCTGTCCGTTTCTCAAGCACGACTATACATACATCGTTAAAGTTGAAAATAAATACGTTTAAATAGTACAATATTAGAAGTACACAAATACATTATAATATAAACCCGCCTTAACATCAAAAAGACTTCCTCAAATTCTATACTTAGTAGTCACGTTACGATCCTTTCATTACTCTGCGAAACAGCTGCTCTTAGCGCAAATGTGCAATAAATGAAGTAAGAAACGCGATATTGTAGGACCCCGCAGCATCAACGGACATAAATGGGAACGACACGGATCCGACACCGCAAGACAATGGCGATAATAAACACGGCACGCGTTGTGCCGGGGAAGTCGCCGCCGTAGCTTACAACCGATACTGCGGTGTTGGTATCGCGTACAACGCTAGCATTGGAGGAGTCAGGATGCTTGACGGCCTTGTCAACGACGCAGTGGAAGCGCAGGCATTAGGTTTCAACACACACCATATTGATATATACAGTGCGTCCTGGGGACCTGAGGATGACGGGAAAACTGTCGACGGCCCCGGCCCCTTAGCCCGAAGGTATTATCTAATTGCATTTATTCATATCGTTTGCAGAATCTCTTTAAAAAGCGTTTTGTTTCAGGGCTTTTATAAATGGCGTCACTAACGGAAGAGGAGGCAAAGGTTCCATTTTTATATGGGCTTCCGGAAATGGGGGCAGGCATACAGACTCTTGCAATTGTGACGGTTATGCGAATAGTATTTTTACTATTTCAATTTCCAGTGCCACCCAGGGTGGGTATAAGCCTTGGTATTTAGAAGAATGCTCGTCAACTATAGCGTCTACGTACAGTTCGGGAACACCAGGAAGGGACAAAAGCGTTGCCACAGTCGATATGGATGTCCAATTAAGGCCAGATCACATTTGCACCGTTGATCACACAGGCACGTCCGCCTCAGCCCCATTAGCCGCCGGTATATGTGCACTAGCTTTAGAAGCTAACTCGTTATTAACTTGGAGGGACGTCCAGCATCTCATTGTGATAACGTCAAGGTCGCAACCATTGGAAAAAGAAGAGGGTTGGATAGTGAACGGTGTTAAACGAAAAGTAAGCCATAAATTTGGGTACGGGCTAATGGATGCAGCTCAAATGGTAACATTAGCTGAACAATGGGCTAATGTGCCGCCGCAACATATCTGTAAGTCTCAAGAAATAAACGAGGATAAAAGCATTGAGACATCTTTCGGTTATACGATATCAGTGCATATGGACGTGAATGGGTGCAGCGGTACAATGAACGAGGTCAGATTTTTGGAACACGTTCAATGTAAAATTTCACTGAGCTTTTTCCCAAGAGGAAATTTACGGATACTGCTTACGTCGCCGATGGGTACGACTTCTACCCTTTTATTTGAGCGAACGCATGACGCAACCAGTTCTAACTTCGATGATTGGCCGTTTTTAAGTGTTCATTTTTGGGGCGAAAACGCTGAAGGACGGTGGACTCTTCAGATAATAAACGCAGGGAATAATCATGTCACTCAGCCCGGAATATTGAAGAAATGGCAGTTAATTTTCTACGGAACGGCAACGAACCCAATTCGGCTGCGGAATAAGGGTCATTTTAATTCCAATAATATTTACCAAGAGGAAAAAACATATCATATTAATGATGTATACGATGCTTCTGAATATTCACAATTCCTGAACGAAATTGAACTTGGTATTTCCGACAGACGTAGTTATCCCAAAAATATTCCGTCAGCTCAACGCAAGAATGTATTAGCAGATGCTAATGATAAACAAGTGCAAAGATTATGCGACCCCGAGTGTGATTCACAGGGATGTTATGGCAAGGGTCCAACTCAATGCGTTGCTTGCAAACATTACCGGTTGGATAACTCCTGTGTCTCTCGATGTCCTCCAAGGAGTTTTGTTAATCAGGGCGGGGTTTGTTGGCCTTGTCATGAGTCATGCGAGACTTGTGCTGGGGCTGGGCAAGACTCATGCCTGACATGCGCGCCAGCTCACTTACTTGTTATAGATTTGGCTGTGTGCCTACAACAATGCCCAGATGGTTACTACGAAGATCCCGACGCAAATGCTTGCTTCCCTTGCGCGGAACATTGCGACACTTGCTCCGAAAAAGCTGATATGTGCGCCTCGTGTGCTCACAACTATGTATTATACAACGGGTCATGTTTGGGAGCATGCCCTCCAGGCACTTACCAAAAAGATGACCTCGGCTGCATGCCCTGTCACGAAACATGTGAATCTTGCCAAGGGCCCAGCGAGAGTGCGTGTGTTTCGTGCAAAATTGGTGATTACGCATTCAAGAACCGCTGTGTCCCCAAATGCCCTACAGGATATTACGCAGACTCGCAAAAAAGGGAATGTTTATCGTAAGTGTTATTGTTACGATAATATACTTTTATTTATACTCCACTCAGAACAAACAATGGTCCTTTTAAGCGCCAGTCGTTTGTAATATTTACTTTTAACAACGTCTTTAATGTCCCAATGTTTAATTGTTGTATTTTATTTGATCTCGACGTTCATAAATAAAACAATCTCTGTTGTTTTAGGTGTCCAATTGGTTGTTCAATTTGCACGTGTGCCATTTGTTCTGTGTGCCGAGAGAAATGGACCCTTACTAAAGGAGGAAATTGTCTCCCGAACGGCAATGACAAATGCGATACTAGTGAGTGTCCTTTGCCAACTGTGATTCGTGTATTTGTCATTTCATTGTATCTAATTTTATTGTATTTGTTTTAGGCGAGTATTATGAAGGTGGTCGTTGTAAAAATTGCCACTCAACATGCGAAAAATGTAGCGGGCCGAACGAATGGGATTGTTTGTCTTGTTCGAGCCCGCTGTTATTACAGGGATCGAGGTACGCACTATTAATCCGAAACCTTTCCTATTACGTGCCCGGAGCGTGTGTAACGATTGGCTATGTTTTAGGTGCGTCGCCGAGTGCGGGCAAGGATACTACCAGACTGCGGGACGATGTACACGATGTCCACATACGTGCTCGGCGTGTGTCTCAAGATTAAATTGCACATCGTGTGCTGGTGCCTTAAGATTACAGTCGGGGACGTGTAGGGTGACATGTGCTCCAGGGTATTACCCTGATGAAGGCACGTGTTCCAAGTGTTATCTATCTTGCGAGACTTGTACCGGTCCAAGGAGGGACCAATGCGCGTCATGTCCACCTGAGTGGAGGCTGGCAGCAGGGGAATGTAGACCGGAGTGTCCACAGAACTTCTTCCCTTGGCAAGAGAGCTGTCGACGATGTCACCATTATTGCCAGGATTGCCACGGGGCTGGTCCCCAACGCTGTACTTCATGTCCGCCACATTTCTCCCTGGAAAGTGGTTTGTGTGTTGAGTGCCTTAGTTCTCAGTACTACGAGGCCAGGACGAGGACTTGTCGAGCGTGCCATGACTCCTGCCGGTCTTGTTCGGGGCCTGGACCCACCAACTGTGTCACTTGTGCTCATCCACTTCGCTTAGATAGGTGAGGAGATATTTCGTCATGTCATATATCGTCACGTCATATCATATGTCAATTAATACTTACTAATCCGCATACTCTTTGATCACATTTTAATATTTTTTTCTGAAGTAAAACATATCTTTTGTTCTCCTATATCTAGCTAATAATATATCTCTGTGTCAATTATGAACAATTTTATTTAATAGTTTGCATGATAGAGGACCACAAACTATCAAATTTACAATATTGGTAGGTTTAATATTATATGACAAAGCCTTGGTGGCCGAGTGGTTCAAGCAGTTGCCTGCGACGCAAAGGTCGCAAGTTCGAATCCCGACTGTACCAATGAGTTTTTCTGAACTTAAGTACAGTGATTAGTTACACCACGAGCTTTACGGTGAAGGAAAATATCGAGAGGAAACCTGCATACATCTGAGAAGAAATTCAAAGGCGTATGTATAGTCGTGCTGGAGTAACGGCGATGGACTCGCCATCTGTCACGTTGGCACCTAATATACTTCTAGTGGAAAGTGGGTGTGTGGATATTACCTATACACCTCTGCCTACCCCTTCGGGGACGTATCGTATATTATATAACATACGATAATTTACTCCAGGGTTAACTACAAATGTTTGCCATGTTGTACGGAAAGCATGACTTTGTTCTACGTCAGCACCAATCAGACGACAGACTGTTGTCACTGCGACAAGGACATAGGTAAGAACGCGTTATTGTTCCATAAAATTAACTTTATAAGTGATTTCGGCACTCGTGTTGCATGCATAATAAGGTTTTAAGCCCAACGCTTATGAACGTGACTTTGGACAAAGTCAGAAGTTTCCCTTACAGAAGTTATGTAAGGCATTACTGGGATTATACTAGAGAAAGAAATTGATTAGATTTATTAATTGTTTTATGTATTTATAACAAATTCTTAACACCGCCATACAATTGTATTGTAAGCATATTACATATTTTGTTTGCGATGTGTCAATGTGTATTAAATTTTTCTTAGTAAATATATTTTTCTTTCTTGAATATTTATTAATACAGGATTCCAGGATTATACATATTCGGATATTACAGGGTCTATCTAGTTTGGGATCATTTTGTTTTGTATACTATATGTATATTATTATTATCATTAAATGACCTTACATATTTTAGGCGGGTGTTTGAACGGATCTTCGGCTGGAAAACGCCGTATCTCCGAGAATATCCGCACTCATATAACAGCATCCTTCTTCGTGGAGGATACAAAGGACCCGACTAATTGGTTTGACCCCAACATACTAGTGGTAACAACAGTCGGAGCCTGTGTCTTCATTGTGATCTTAATGATAATCGTTTTTAAGGTAAGTAACATAAGGACGATTTTTATAAAGTAAGAATTTCTGTATGTTAAAATTATGTACAATTGTGAAGAAAAGCCTCAGGGAATTTCTAACTCCGACAATATTTTCAATATACACCATCATCATCATATCATCTGACTAAATTGTTCGTGTAAAAATGATAATCAAATCAAAATGATTTACAGTACAAATCAAGAAAACGAAAATACAGAACTCTATTCCCAAAGGCCGAATACTCCCAATTGACAACTATAGACGAGGATTTAGTTGCTCTAACAACATCGACGACTTTGAAAACTACCGATGACAACCCGACAATATCGAACACAAGCGAGCTGGAAGAACCGACATAGCAATGTAAACCTTAACTTTACTGTAATTAGATAAATTTTACACCGCAGACTGATGTAGATGTTTCAACTTGTATAGAATAATGTAATCATTATGAGAATTGGATAGTGATATTTCTATCACATATTTGGGAATGTGGTAACGCGAAAAGTTTCAATATCGCTACGAATTTATGATTTCCAATGTAAATGAATATGTAATAAAGTTTAACTACCAAATAATTAACAATATCGAATTGATTCAAATACACAGTGGGATGTTACCGCATTAAAATTTGTGAGCGGGTTGAAATTTGATTACGGAATCCAAAATTATTACAAATTGAAAGAAGTATTCGGTTTTATTTATCGTAATTTACGTTAAAAATATGTTGTGGAATTTCGGAAAATGATTGCCACTTCCTCTTAAAATATATTTTCCTTTTAAATTAATACTTTGGAATCTGCTAGATGAACACAAATCTCAAGCATTTGAGAGTTTATTTTCACCATTCGAAGTTTTGATTTTTCATACTAAGAAGTTCTTCTCACGTAACGACGAAACACACACATTTCTAGTTAAACAGAAAGATGACAAACAAATGAGAAGCAAACAAATAACTGATAATTCTATCCTATACAGGCAAAGTGGCGGGAATTGCTGATGTCAAACGTAGTTAATTTAACCACGTTATATTATCGGAGACTAGAATATTTCAAAGAAACCGTGGCTCAGGCAAAATTAAATTATATAATTCCTTCCAGGAAGATAAAATATTTATAACTTTTAGCCCGACTGCACCAAGTGTAGTATTAAAATTACTCTAAGCAAATAAAACGTAAATTTCACCATTTATATGAACGGATGTGTATTCATACTTAGTTTTAGTGGCTTTGTGTTGAATATTTGATCATAATTAATTTTATATAATAGTATAGTCAAGCAGATAATGAAGTGAGCTTTAGAATAATTTTATACTTAGCAAATTTTGAATAGTTAAAATTTGTATTTGCATAGTTGAGTCCATAAATAAGGTCGGTATTACGTTAGATCACACATTGGAAGGCTTACATTGATAGTCCCGATGATTTAGGCCGATTAAATAATATTTTACAACTTTATTCGGAATCGCCATAAGATAAGGTCAAAGAACGTCGTAATGTTTGCTATAGAAATTTAGAAACGACCGAATAACTTTTGCATTAAAGAACATTCTACATCGCATCCTGTTGCCTCAAAGAAATATATATTCCGTCAATATCAGTAATAGGAGGTATATTTCTGGCAATGTATTCGTAAAGACGATATGCTGGCCCATCATACTTTTTTTCGTAAAATACAAACAAATGATATAATATAAGATATAAGAGCCGTGGTGGCCGAGTGGTTCGAGCAGTTGCCTGCGACGCAAAGGTCGCAAGTTCGAATCCCGACTGTACCAATGAGTTTTTTCTGAACGTAAGTACAGTGATTAGTCACACCACGAGCTTTACGGTGAAGGAAAACATCGAGAGGAAACCTGCATACGTCTGAGAAGAAATTCAAAGGCGTATGTATAGTCGTGCTTGAGTAACGGCGATGGACTCGCCATCTGTCACGTTGGCACCTAATATACCTCTGGCGGAAAGTGGGTGTGTGGGTATTACCTATACACCTCTGCCTACCCCTTCGGGGACCCTTGTGGGAAGGCGTGAGGATATATTATTATTTATGATATAATATGATTACGGCAAGTCCTTAGGCTAGGCAAAGAGAGATTACTCATGAGAACAAGTAGGTTTATCTCTCTACTAGCTTCTAGAGACTTTTGCTAATACCAAAGTCTAAAGAGACTAGTCTTTGGTATCATCAGTATATCAACAGTTTCCCATATAGAAACACAAGATAAACAACATACCACAATACGATATATATACATACACATAATGTAATACCGGCCTAAAAACGGACCAGCGGCAAGCTATTCATTATGGGACCCAAACTAACTGCGCTTCGCTTACCCCTTGCGTAGGATTTATGTTGCTTAATTTGTATAGAGTTGAATAACATATCTTCGTGTTTATTTCCTTTGTCCATTGTACCTCTACTTGTCTGTAAATAACGTTCAATTATTGTAAAAGGTCGATGTAATGTCGATATCGATGTAAATATGTATATAATATTGAGAAGTGTAAATAAAATCGATGGTTTTTATGACAGGTGCTTGTTGGGTTTTATTTGAGACATCCTTCACCTTTTGTGATAAATGTGCTGGAAATAATACGTGGTTGTCCATTCTGATAGGGCTTGTTATGGTTGATGAAATGTAAGGACACCACGAGACAGAATAAATAGCTGCTTCATACTGGCAATTTTTTTGGAAGAAAATTAAAAATCGCGTGCTGACTTTTTATCTAAAACTAAGTTGCTATACGTCCACAAAATAATGACGTAGTAATCTTGGAACTCTTATAACTGAGTAAATTTCTCGATGTTATCATATTCCTAGCTTAAACAAGAGCTCAATGCTTAGGAACACGTGGAATACTAAGATAGAATTACTTCTTAGCATTGCGATCTTTCCTTCGTAAGGATGTTGGTGTGACAAATCACTGAATGTACTCGAAATTTTAGAAAAAACTTATTCTTACACTCTGTAACAGTAACGGAGCTCAAACCTGCTAATGTTGAAGGTACTGACTAGAACTACTAGGCCATGATTAATTTGCAGCTATCAGTAAACACACCGCGATGTTACGTAGCAACACCTAGTCTTGGCGAATGTTTTACTGTCAGTTGGACAGAAGTTGGCCAAGAGTTGGACAAAAGTGGTAATGTTTTTTGTGCTGGAAAACGTAAACTGGAAAACTGGAAAACGTAAACTGGAAAACAACGGTAAATGGGCAAATTCTAGAGCAAGTGAATGAATTTGTATATCTTGGAAGCATGTTCACACGAGATGAAAAGTATGAAAAAGATATTGAAAGAAGGATAATTGCCGGAAATAAGGTGAATGGAGCCTTGTCGGCGTTGATGGGCAGTAAAAGTCTGAGCAAGAATGCTCGAGTTGCTGTCCACAACGTGATATTGGTACCTGCCTTATTGTATGGCAGCGAATCCTGGGTATGTCAGAGGAAGTATGAAAATAGCTTGAATGCAGTCGAGATGCGATCTCTTCGAAAAATGTGCGGCGTAACGATATTAGATCGAATCCGCAATAAAGAGATTCGCAAATCAACTGGCGTGAATGAGGGCGTGATTGTAAAGATGAAGAAAGGCATGTTACGTTGGTTTGGACACATAGAAAGGATGAGTGAAGAAAGATTGACGAAACAGATATACAAAGCAAAGTGTGTGCAAGAAGAGGCAGAGGAAGGCCACGTTCCAACTACCTGGATCAAATAGGTCGGACTCTGAAGGACGGGAACGTTAAGAGTACTCGAAACCGACGAGCATGTATGAAGAGACTGATGAATGTGGACGAAGCGAAGAGGTATGTAAGTCTAGAGAGAACTGGCGCTCTATACTCTCTGCCTACCCCGTTAGGGACTTGGCGTGATGATATGTATGTATGTATGTAAAAACATAGTTTGTGTCTTCGCCACACCACACTCCTCCTCTGCAAACTTAACACCTAGTAATTACTCAGTATCGACTTTTATATTGACGCACTTCTGGTCTAGCAGTCAGAGCTTCTGACTGCGAACCTCAGGTCGCGGGTTGTGTAGTCAACACGAGTATGTGCACCTTAGTCTCAGATGTTCTATGTTTATATGTATATATATTACACGTTTGTATATCGTTGTCTAGTTTCGATAGTACAAGCTTAGCTTAGTTCGGGACTAGGTCAATTTGAGTGGAATTATCCCAAGACATCAAAATAGTCACACCACGAGCTGTACGGTGAAGGAAAACCTGCATGCGTCTGGGAATTAATTTAATTGCATATATATAGTCGTGCTTGAGTAACGGCGATATATCTCTGTGGGA
The DNA here is from genome assembly GCA_016069955.1 of Drepana arcuata. NCBI lineage: Eukaryota > Metazoa > Arthropoda > Insecta > Lepidoptera > Drepanidae > Drepana > Drepana arcuata. The sequence goes on along the minus strand of JACCPG010002717.1, from coordinate 32,240 downwards.
AAGTGGGTGTGTGGGTACCACCTATACACTTCTGCCTACCCCTTCGGGGACCCTGGTGGGAAGGCCTTAGGAAATATATTAAAATATTCCCATCCATAATCCAGATTCAATATCCAAATCTTATTATCGTTGTATTTCCATATTGATGCCGTATTATTAATTTTTATGGCAAGGAAACCACCGATCGCCCTCAGATTTACTGAGCCAGGAAAATTGCTTTAAAAATTGATTTACCAACCCAATCGCTTGAATGAAAATCCAGGGGTGTGGGTCGCACAGTTAAGAAATAATTATTATACTTCTACGCAAATAGCTTCCGGGCATTAAGTTCTTATACAAGACCGTTGATACGGCTGTTGCCTTATAATTAAAATGTTGAAAATATTGTAGCAACTAGTAGGTATTAAATATCAAGCTATCCACAAGGGTCCCCAAAGGGGTACACAGAGAGATAAGAGACAACACTCTCACTCTCAGACCCTGGAAATATATTTAAACTTCGAATTTCTTCTTAAATGTATGCAGGTTCCCTCTTTACTAATTGTTCATTGTTTTATCTTCATCGTAACCGGTGTTGTAGTTATTCACTGTACCCTATAATTGAAAACTAATTAGTGCATTCGGGGTTCGAATCACTCTGCCCAATCAGACTCCATTGTCTTTTGATTTCCATTGACATTTTTATTTAATAGAAAAAATCACCATCAAGCTTACCTTGTTATAAATTGCATTCGATTCAAATCCGTTTAACTATTGTCTCGTAATTAAGTACCATAATATAAATATCCACTCCAAATAGACGGTAGCAATGGTCAAAATAGGATCAAACGTATATCATTAAAAGTCCACACGAAAACGGAAAATCTCGCATCTCACAGAAAACATATTACTATTAAAGGACAAACAAACTCATACAGCTCATATTAATGCAATATCTTCCCAGTAATGTTAATAGTACCGCTTCGATGGTTATAATAAATGGCCTTTACCTTGTAAGAGAGATTAGAACAACTATTTGTGGTCGATACATTAGCCGACGTTGGTTGCTCCAACTTAATTGAATACATTCTTTTCACTTGTCCTACCGTCCGGGTGTCATTAGTGTAACATATTGCTTAAGTATTTATTCTGGATAGATTATGATCTATCATTAAATATATTTATAGCTACGATATATATACCAACACTTATTAAATACAAGCGCTCCGCCCCGGCTCTGTACGGGTAGCATATCATGCCTAAATGTTCTTCTTTGATGATGGCCGCCTGGTCTAGTGGTCAGAGCTCCTGACTGCGAAGCTCAAGGTAGCGAGTCCGATTCCCGCTGAGGGCAGATATTTGTGTGATGGACACGAGTATTTATATGTCTTATGTATATATCTATCTATATATAATCTAAAGAGAGCTGGCGCTCTATTTTCTCTGCCTACCCCGTGTGACGTATGTACATATATATACGAGTATATTGTTGTCAAGTTACCAAGAAAGAGTCAAGATGTATGAAGACATGAGAGTAAACAATGCGAAAGAGGAAAGAGAACTGTCGCTCTACTCCCTCTGCCTACCCGTGAGAGACTCGGCGTGATGATATGTATGTAGGTAAGTTACCTTAGTACTTATGAGGTTTGCTTAGTTTAGGACAATCACAATTTGTGTGTTTCTGACGTAAGTTGCATCCGTTCAATTCAATAAATTTACCCACAACCGTTACAAATTACACTCTTAAATCTTCCTAATGTATAATTCTGTACATTAGTGAAAATCGTAAGAGACTACGGTTACTCGTATTTACAGTTTATTGCGAACAAACATATAGATGCTTAGACGGTAAGGGGAATTTCTATTAAAATATTTTTGATATCAACACTTTTAACCCAAATGAAAACTTAAGCTTTACCGATGATCATTTTCTTTTCATATACGTACCTACTGAAAAGCCCTGGTAGCCGAGATTTTCGACTTGTCATTCTTTCAGACTCAGATTCTTTTTTTGTGATCGTCACTTCTCTCTAGATCTCTACATATGCTTACCGGTTTCGCATACCCTTGACGATTCCATCCCATCGATTGATTTGATTAAAATATTTGGAATGTGATAATAGTACAATAAAATTTACTGAAAAATTGCCAACTTCTTTACCTACAAACATTCCACCATTTATTATATATATATATCCTCACGCCTTCCCACAAGGGTCCCCGAAGGGGTAGGCAGAGATGTATAGGCAATACCCACACACCAACTTTCCGCCAGAGGTATATTAGGTGCCAACGTGACAGATGGCGAGTCCATCGCCATTACTCAAGCACGACTATACATACGCCTTTGAATTTCTTCTCAGACGTATGCAGGTTTCCTCTCGATGTTTTCCTTCACCGTAAAGCTCGTGGTGTGTCTAATCACTGTACTTACGTTCAGAAAAACTCATTGGTACAGGCGGGATTCGAACTTGCGACTTTTGCGTCGCAGGCAACTGCTCGAACCACTCGGCCACCACGGCTCCATTTATTAACACCGCAAAATAAGACGAATTGACTAACGGCAACCCAAATTATGCTCGTAATATTCTTATCACCTAAATGCTCCCCACGCCGACCAGCATTGAGACTGAAATCTACTAACGCTCGAGATAAACTGTTTCGCATCCGAAATACATCTTCTGGAAGGGAACAAATGCGTTGAGAAAATAAGCCTTTATTTCCATAGTCCCGACACAATGTGTTAAATGAGTGCCCCAATGAGACCGGTTTAAAGAGATCTAGAATTGGATTTGGCTCATCCTTTTACGCGGCAATTGAAGGAATGTTCATGCATTTATTTCTACTTCACCGTCTGGCCTTTGGGAGCTGTTCATTTTGATCTGGTTCTGACGTCGGTTTTTATACGAATTGATTTGATTTATATCCTCACTTACCCACGCAGCTACTTTCTGCCACAGATACGTTTTAAGTGGCAATGTGACAGATGGCCGTCGCCGTTACTCAAGCACGACTATACATACGTTTTCGATTTATTTCTCAAACGTATGCAGGTTTCTTCTCATTTGATTTATATCATCATGTAGTACCGATACACCCACTTTCCGCCGCAGATATATTTTAGGTGCCAATGTGAAGGATGGCGTGTCCATCGCCGTTACTAAAGCACGACTATACATACGCCTTTGATTTATTTCTCAAACGTATGCTGGTTTCTTCTCTGTGTTTCTTTCACTTTCGTGGTGTGACTAATCACTAGCTTAAGGTCAGAAAAGCTCATTGGTACATTCGAGATTCGAACTACAAAAAGCTGCAATAGGGTGTCGTGATCTTTATCATCACCTTTTAATCAATATATTGATGAATATTACGTATATTTTAAAACTTTAAATCACACTCGGCTTAGGCCCGAGTGTCAGCTATTTTACCCCTTAATTTTGGGAGGATAAATAAAAAAATTAAAACAGGGTCTTTATATACATACATACATATCGATATCTCAGTAAATATCACCCTCGTCTAAGCATAACTATACATACGTCGTTGAACTTGTTCATAGATTGTCATTGACGGGACAAATTAAGTAGTTACAAGTGAGTCCAAATCACAGCATTTTGGCTCCAAATTTCACCCTAATTCGTTTAGCCCTTGAGGCGATTTTATTCTTACATATTTTGATTGAGTAATAAACATTGATACACACCGAGAAACATTCGCTTGTAACCAGAATCTTAAGCTAGCGTTATATATACTGGCAACACAAGCTACGTAATATAAGAGCACTGTCGTATACAGCCAGCCGAATATATTATGGGTAAATAAGTAATAATAATAAAATACTACGCCGACAGTTTCATAGCAGCTTTTTATGAGTACTAACGCTAAGTTATGGCAACCCTTTACTTTTAGTTGTGTAATATTTTTCAGTAATTAAATTTTTGATGATGTAGCCTTACGCTATACTGAAAGCCGTCGTAATAAATTTCCTCTTTAATATTATTAATAATACATGCATACATAGATACATATCATGACGCCGAGTCCCTAACGGGGTAGGCAGAGAGGATAGAGCACCAGTTCTCTCTAGACCGCATAACTCTCGCTTCGTCCACAATCACCAGTCTCTTCATACATGCTCGCCGGTCCGAGGTAATAATAATGTCAGAAAGAAAGTTTATAATTACTTAGTGTAAGTAAGTGCAAGTTATATTTACTTATTTTTACCAACACCCAAACATAGGTTTGTACACCATAACCAATAATTCGCGACTATTTAACTTCATGTCTATAAAATCACCTTTTTTATCCGTTTCACACTTTGTCTGATCATAAACTGGCACAGTCTGTGGTATATAATAGGTTCCTCGAACCCACATACAATTTGATTTCTTGGTGAATATTTTTCTAGAATCAAATTTACTTTGACCCAATATTCCATCAAGAGGACCTCAACCAATTTCATTGACGCTCCGCTCCTATTAGTCTTAGCGTGCTACACACTTCCCGCTAGGGTCTCGAAGGGGTATCAGAGGTTTGCAGTTTTAGTACCCTCGCACCCAATTTCCGTAAGAGATATATATTTCAGCTCCAACGTGACAGATGGCAGGTCCATCGCCGTTACTCAAGCGAGACTATACATACGCCTTTGAATTTTAACCGAAACGTATACAGGTTTCCTCTCGATGTTTTCCTTCACCGTAAAGCTCGTGGTGTGACTAATCACTGTACTACATACATACATACATACATATAATCACGCCTATTTCCCGTAGGGGTAGGCAGAGACCACTTCTATCCACTTGCTACGATCCTTACATACTTCTTTTGCTTCTTCACTTTCATCATCTCTTCATACATGCTCTTCGGCTTAGGGTACTCTTGACCTGGCCTTTTTTCAAGACGTCCCTAATTTGGTCTATTAACGTCCGCCTAGATCTACCCCTTCCAACACTTTCATCCACACTAGCCTTATACACTGTCCTGTACGGATAAAAACATTTGTGCAGTCGGTATTCGAACTTCCAATCTTTGTGTTGCAGGCAACTGCTTAAACCAATCGGCCACCACATCTTTTGCACTATCCAACATTAAAATACTTCTTCAATTCGATCCGGTAGTTCCTGACATTAGCGTGAACAAAGAACATAATAATTACAAACTGCAGTTTAATAACAATATTAGTATAGGTGGGCCAGGCATCTTTCGCAATGCGTGTCTGTTTTCTTACCAAGCAGTCTTATACCAATTCTTTTATTTGTATTTTCCTTTCGGCACGCAAAGAATACGACGTGATAGACATAAACGATGTAAATAGAAGGAAATATCAAAAATTATCGGACAAGCATCGCGCCATAATTTGTCTTGGTGACAAATACCAGAGAGCGCCGCCAATAAATACTGGATCCTAAGCATTGTTTCCAGATTTTCCTCATTAATCATTTTTATGTCCGTAATTAATATAAAGATTCCAGTGACAATAGCCTCCTGGAATTATTATCTTTTGAGAAAAGTTCCAGTTGTCGTAATGTACGCGATCGGTCTCGCAGTTTCTATCATTCAATCTTTTAGACGATTGCGAGTTGAGTTCGCGCATTCTGTTCAACAATGGGTTGGTTTTTTGTCAGTGTTTAAGTCTTATAAGTTGAAAACTTTCTGATCAAAGTTATTACTTAACGTACTTTTGTGTACAACAGCGCATATATAATGACAGTAAACGGCTTCTAATTAATATAAAAAAAAATATTTCAGAAAAAATATTACCGATTGCCTGTACTACAATATTTATTAATTTAGTACAGACAATCGGTAATAGGACGTAAACGAAAATTACCGTACGTGACATGAACCCTGCAACACAAACCTTATTATATCGACAATATTAATACGGAGGTATGTTAATAGACGACCTTATTCTCCTGTCACTCTTTTCGCATAACAACCTTTTACGTAAAAAGGCACCAATGGATAGATGTAGATTTTTGCTCATAGGAGATATTCGTTTGATAACGATTCTTTATAAATATATGAGCTGGGCTATTTGTCAGCGTCTATTTTTTACCCATTTGCTGTCACTAAATACTGTTTATAACTAGCATTATATTTTACGCTTATTAATATTTAATTAATATAATTTAATAAGTATAATAATTCTATACGTTCCGGCACAGTACTGGCCGAGAATCTTGTAGGTATTGTAGATCAAGCAGACGCGTCAGCATCATCCCACAAAGATTGCCACTTTGATGGGGCGCAAAAAGTAAACAACTAAAATGTACAAATAAGGCCGATAGTGATTGTAAGCCTCAAAGGCCAGTGGCTTGGAAAATTGAGAAGTGGATTAGGCAAATCACTTTTCATTCCACATCGCCCGCCCCGGCGAAGTTTGCCCTTTTAAATTTTATTATCTCAGAGGTACGATGTTTATTGGTGTGGTGCCAGTGAGCACACTTAGCGGAAGAAGATAATCAATTTAACAATAAATTTATGACACTTTTTCACTGCAATTATAATGCTATAATTTTAGATTTTATTTTTGACGGTATATGACGCTGTACACTTTATAATGGTTTCTGAATCGCACTAATATTGCGTTTTAGTCATAATGTTATATATACATTAAACACAACCTATTGACTAACCCTATCGCCCATTATAGAAACAGTACTAGTTTATTCATAATGTTTTCTAGGCTAAGTAAGAAAAAAACCGAATACCTATACGCCATGCCAGCGATATCTTTTACTCGGAAATTGATAGAAATAACAAGTCATGTTTTGAATACCTACTGAGGGAGCTTTGCCGCTTTGTTGAAATCTTTTGTTATGGGAAAAGACATTACAAGGTTGGAAACTCCTTAAACCTTTTGATCAGGAGTTTCCATTGTGGAACACAATACATAACTGACTCGTTTAATAGGTATTAGCAAATTAACGTTATCAAGAAAAGTACAAATACTTATAATATATCCTCACGCCTTCCCACAAGGGTCCCCGAAGGGGTAGGCAGAGGTGTATAGGTAATACCCACACACCCACTTTCCGCCAGAGGTATATTAGGTGCCAACGTGACAGATGGCGAGTCCATCGCCGTTACTCGAGCGCGACTATACATACGCCTTTGAATTTCTTCTCAGACGTATGCAGGTTTCCTCTCGATGTTTTCCTTCACCGTAAAGCTCGTGGTGTGACTAATCACTGTACTTAAGTTCAGAAAAACTCATTGGTACAGTCGGGATTCGAACTTGCGACCTTTGCGTCGCAGGCAACTGCTCGAACCACTCGGCCATCACGGCTCTACAAATACTTAAAAAGATTTTGAGCAAGTAAAGTGATAAACGAATAATTTTAAATAGTATTTTATTAGTTCCGAAACATAATTAATATTAGTTCACCAGTAGTTACTTAATCATCTCGCTATCAGTCGCACCCCACCCGATGTTTAAGTGAAAATGAATTTCATCGCGATCGAGGGAGAATGCTAACTTACGGGTCTATAAAGAGTTTATTCCTTACAAATTCCTCAATTTCTATTTCAATGTTTGATGTCGCAAATTGGGTGGTTGTTGGCGTTGTTGAGATTTTCAACGAATTCAATTGACTCGCTTTTCCAAATTAATGTTCTATGTGTATACATTTATGACGTTTGCGCGGTCGATTCCCATTGGTTGCGTATATTTGTACATCGAACACTTTGTATTTAAATTTATGGTTATATATCGTTGTATAGTGTGCGAAGTACAGGCATTATCCGCTCTTGTACAAGGCATCTTCAGATACGTCTCACGTATCTGATGGTTATTTTATACATATCTTCACACCTTCCCACAAATATTTATCGAATTTACCCTCGCAGTCTTATTAACGACATTTAACTTCACGTAAAATTAATCTTTATTGAAGATATTACGAAAGAAATTTAAATGAAAATCCCTATCATATCTATAAAATTTCCTCATGATTATCATACATTTACAACATCGTAAATGCAAATTACCGTTTGTATCAAGAACCCATGCAAATGCGATATCCTGCCTATTTATTTCCAAATAACATCGCACCGTCGCACGGAGTTTGAAAAGGGTTAAATATATCACTCGGCCGTTCCATATTTCCACACTTTTTCGGCAAGTCGACAGTTTGAGATCCATATATTATATACGACGGGCGTGCTCCATATAATGATGAAGTTAGGATATTTGTACTGGACACGACGGGTGGTAATGCCTTTTTTGCCTGTTTATATATTTCTTGACCTTTATACATAATGGTTATTGATTGACGTTGGCTCTTGATAGATTATCTTGTAACTAGGGTGGTTTATCGCCAAGGATCAACATTGAATTACCTACTACAGGTCAATGACTGAAGAATTAGAATTTAAGGTATGTTAGGGTGCATTTTCCGTGGCTAGTTTTTCACCGACCTCTCACAAATTATCGATAAGACGTCAGTTACAGTATTAGTAATTAAATAACCTCTTTTTTTATATATATCTATTGTCTAGTTACCTACACACTCAAGCGTTGGAACTTAAGTACTCGAAACCGGCGATCACGTATGAAAGGACTTATGAATATGGACTAAGCGAAAAGGTATGTAAATCTTGAGAAGTCTCACCCCAGGAAACATTCAAGCGTCATTACACATTGGTATACGCCTTCGGGACCCTTATGAGAAATAAAAGAGGAATCTGAGATTCCAAACGAATTACTTTTTATGTTTATTTAGTTTCAGGTTTTATAAGGTGTAAATAGTTTGATAAGGTGTGACATATATATCAAATACATGAACTAAGAATATTCAGACGATTTCACTATCGGATTACTTCGCACCTGTACGCTGACCGTGTTTTATGGTTCCCTGACCTTAATACTCATGTAATAAATCACTTAACATAGGTTCAGATAAACTCTTTGATACAGATCGCTGGGGCTAAAACCTGTAATACCTCCAGGTAACTAAGTAAATTATATGACAAATGAGGTTAAATTAAGCATATATTTTGATATGTTTTCTCAACTTAAGTACATTGTAAGTGATTAGTCACACCACGAGCTTTACGGTGAAGGGAAACAGCGAGAGGAATCCGGCATACATCTGAGAAGCAATTCAAAGGTGTATGTATAATTAGTCGTGCTAGAGTAACGGAGATGGACCCGCGAATCTGTCAAGTTGGCATCTAGAATATACCTCTTGTGGAGTGAGGGTGTCTGGGTATTACCTATGCACCCCTTCAAGGACTCTTGTGAGAAGGCATGAGGATATAAATGTTTAACGTTGGCTTTCACCAACACTCAAAATGATTCATAAGAAATTTACAACTGTATTTTACGTTACAGATATACAAAGCAAAAGCGTGTTCAAGAAGAGGCAGAGGAAGGCCACGTTCCAACTACCTGGATCAAATAGATCGGACTCTCAAGGACGTTAAGAGTACTCAAAACCGACGAGCATGTATGAAGACCCTACCCCTTTAGGGACTTGGCGTGATGATATGTATGTATGTTTGTATGTATTTTACGTTGAAATTTTGTATAAATTGATTGGAATATGACTACAGTTGCATAATTGCTGCAAATGCGGAAAACACTGCCTAAATCCCTTTGAAATATAACATAACAATGTATGCAGTACATACGCGTAGCAGGAGGTCGCGAAGTCCCTATCCTAATTAACTAAATAAATTCCAATTAACACCTTACCACTTCAAACTACGATTAAGTTACGTATGAATTCTTACGGACAGAAAAGGTAAAACTTAGCTGCGAACAAACAATGTAAGCCTTGTTGAAAACTGAGCTATTAAGCTACTTAAGACTTGCATATTTTCCCAGGCAACAAACTTTTGGCTTTGAAAACATTTTAGTAAAAATGTATATTAACTATATCAGGAAGACTCTGTATCGTGCTCGACCCGGTCTCGGTAAATGTGGGCAGGGGTCGTAAACATTCGGTATAGGCATAATAAAGATATTAGTGGCGGCACTTGGACCGGTAAAAACGGTTGTGTGTTCAAACCTTTTTTATGTAGTTAATAAAAAAACATTTTTATTCAAATAAAACGGAAGAGCTGTCGGAGAAAGAAAGTTCCTTTGAAAATTATATGCGTTTTTCATGGCTCGGAAGCAACATTGATGTTTGAGTTTATGAGGTCAATAGAAAAGGTCAAAAGGTGTCAATTCATTATTTTGGTTATTTAACTCAGGATATGATAAATTAAAATGATCGAACGATTCGGTCTGGAAATGTAGTTTACTGGGTACATATCATCATACGTGTCCCTAACGTGGTAGGCAAAGAGAGTAGAGTGCCAGTTGTCTCTAGATTTACACACCTCTTTTCCTTCGTTCACATTCATCAGTCTCTTCGGTCTCGCAAGTTCAAGTACTCTTGACGTTCCCTCTCTAAGTGGCCGATCGATTTGATATAATAAATAAATATAATTTATATAAATAAAATAATAGGTTAATGTAAACATCTAGAATGAAATGGTGACCTTCTCTCTCTGCCTACAACAGGAGAGACTCGGTATTCTATATATCTTCACGCCCTATAAGAAGTATCAAGGTGTCAAATATCAAGTGAACACGCATCTTCCTGCTTGCTGCAATTATAATAATAATAACAATAATAAATCTTTATTTACTCACAAAGCATTTCTTATACTTAATCTAGTAACCAGGGTCTACTTTTAAGCAAGCATATCAGTGTTGGGAGATCCCCGCTCTTCTATAACTAGGAGTAGGCGTGTGTACTAGTGAGTGTGATTATGAAGTCAAAATTCAAATAGATACTTATCTACTACGTATATATGTATAAAGACTGGACAGCATCAGGGCGGCAATAGACTCGCCATCTGTTACATTCCAGCGAAACGCAGAGCCCTTTACAAATGAGAGCGAAGAGTGCGTAGAAGAAAATGCTTAAAGGAAAATCTTAATTCCTCTCTTATTCAACATGTATTTATGTTTGAACATGGTATTTTTATAAGCAGGCCGGGTATATCCTATCGATACTTATAATCTTTATGGATCTACTTAAATTTAATTCTTCTACTTATTTTTATACGAGTTTGGGAGAATTTTTGTGGCTGTGTGAATAAAATTGATGTATTTTTCTCATATGTTTTTAAGTACCTAAATAACAACATTTATTGGTTTTATATGAGTTTCTTGATAAATGGTTTCGGTTTTTAGCTTTAAGTTATTAACTCGTGGTTAATAACATAAAGGAGGAGGTGTCTAGGTAATACCCACACACCCACTTTCCGCCAGAGGTATATTAGGTGCCAACGTGACAGATGGCGAGTCCATCGCCGTTACTCAAGCACGTTACAAAAACTCATCGATATAGTCCGTATTCGAACTTACAATCATCGCGTTGCGGCGACTACTCGAACCACTCTGCCACCACGGCAAATTATTAGTGTGCCCAAATTACTGGGGACCAAATGAAAACCACTTACAATAAATCCGGATGAAACTGAAATAAAGTAACCGAAAAAGTAATTCGGAATTCCTTTCATGCCAAGCCTTAAATATTCAGAGCTATGTACAATCTTAATTGAAATCTTTGTACCTATAATAAGCACACCGCTGCCTTTCAAAGCACTTGAAGACTACAAATTATTTGGAGCATTATTTAATAACGAGTTACCTGTTTAGAGTTCAAAGTATTTTACATTTACGCTTGATTATTGTTATATCTACGTATATAAAAACCTGCATGTCAGTATATATATATATATATATATATATAGTATACATACTTTTTATACATACATATACATATCATCACGCCAAGTCCCTAACGGGGTAGGCAGAGAGTATAGAGCGCCAGTTCTCTCTAGACTTCCATACCTCTTTCGCTTCGTCCACATTCATCAGTCTCTTCATACATGCTCGTCGGTTTCGAGTACTCTTAACGTTCCCGTCCTTCAGAGTCCGATCTATTTGATCCAGGTAGTTGGAACGTGGCCTTTAGGTTTAGGTTTTTATATACGTAGATATATATGTGTGTGTATATACTTTATATATATATATATATATATATATGTATAGGTGTATATACATACTACCACGAGTGTCTCACGGGGAGAGAGAGAGAGTAGAGCTCTAATTCTCTTTAACCATTGAGACTTCTTTCTCAATAAATGATAAATATGTATTTTATCTTATTATAGTTGTGCTTGAATAACGGCGACGGATTTGCCATCTGTCACGTTGGTACCTGACATATGTCTCGATCGGAAAGTGGGAAAGTGGGTGTGTGAGTACTACAAACTTACTCTACCTCTACTTACACATCTCTGGCTACCCCTTAGGGGACCCTCGTACCTCGGACGTGAAGATTATTTATAGGGTAGAGAACCCTGTCAATAATCTTCACGCACAATTGGTGCGATAACTAATGCGTTCTAATAAATAACGAGAAATTGGGTGCTGGGAAGGCTAACAATGCCGTAGCCTTCTAGATACCATTTCGCGTGACACGTATTTGGCATATAAGTTCTACAAGGCTAACGATTCCGTAGCACATACGTTCTACACATACGTTCTATAATTTATTAATATGTTCCGAGTAATTATACATACATGCATACATATCATCACGCCAAGTCCCTTACGGGGTAGGCAGAGAGTATAGAGTAATTATAATTTATAATATTCACTGCAATTATATTTTATAATTATCAGTTGTATTTTATGACGGTCTATAATAATAAATATCTCTATTTATGTATAAATTATGTTACGAAACTTCAGTTAATGTTGAAGCCGAAAGACCATCACTGAAAATTGTATTCCCTAAACTCACAAAACTACGAAATGAGACTCAGCGCACATAGCAAACGGCCTTGGAATTCTTAATTTTGACACACTGGATAAGTGAAAGACGAAAGAAGGACCTGATCGCTCTCGAGCTTAAAAAAATAGCTAACAATGATGTATTTGCACGGCAAACCAATTCATTAGTCCTCATTCCAACGCCATCATTTTTGTTGGTTGGAGGCTGAGGAAAAAGCCACAACTCAAACAATACACTGTGAACGAGTTTCGAATCTGTAAGACCCATCGCTGACTACTTGCCGAACTTTAAAAGCTGCCTTTTGACGTCGAAACGAAATGAATAATCCTTTCTATTCGCCCTCGTACTTCAAAACAATAGACTCCATCAAGAGTAATGATGGTTTTAAACAAAACAGGCCATCTCTCAAAGATTCGTCTCCCTTCATTCGGAATTGTGACGCAATTTATCTAACGCTTCATGTCGAATTAATAACTCGAAAAGTGACTTAGAATAATCTTTTATGCCTTCGAGTAGGGGCACTTTTGTTTGCGGCGATACGCGCTCGAGCTGTGCCAATTTGTGTTGTAATTAGGATCTTAAAATTATATACAACATATTTCTTCACGCCTTCTCACAGAGGTTCCGGAGATATGTTTTTTAATTCTCAATGTGACAGATAATTCCTCAAGTAGGTACGGCTGTCTGACAAATCGATCATATGTCATAATTAAAATAACTCATTTTCAAAAGAAAACAACTTCTATCTCAATTGGCGCCCGTAAGTCCAAGCTCATTATTTAAGGGAGATAAAGTTACAATCACCATTTTATAAGACCGGCTCGTCACCGTGACAAGCAAAATACAAGGAAAAACGGACAATGGATACAGGACATCGAATTTTTGAGGCTGGCCCTGACTCAGGACGAAGATTAATGGCTCGAAGGACCACTCAAGGGAATTTGGCTCGCTATGCGGAAAATATGTAGTGTATTGATTGAAAAACGAGGTATATGCGATTAGGAAACCATTCGGAGTTCTCGTTCTCATTTTTATTATATTGACTTAATAATTAAGTTATTACGTAATTATAATAATAATACATACATACATATCATCACGCCAAGTCCCTAACGGGGTAGGCAGAGACAGCAGCGCAACAGAGCGCCAGTTCTCTCTAGACTTTCCTTTTCCTTTACCTATTTCGCTTCGTCCACATTCTACAGTCTCTTCGTATGGTTTCTTCGTTTCAACTCTTGACGTTCCCGTCCTGAAGTATTCGATCGATTTGATCTAGGTAGGTAATTGGAACGTGGTTGTCCTCTGCATGTCACAATATAATAAAATTTGTATACCATACATGCCTTTCAATTTGATGTAGTGAGTAAACTTATCAGAGGTTGACTTAAGTGCCCTTACCGTGCAGTATAAAGGCAAAACCCTTTAGCCTTCCCTATTCAGAACAATGAGAGCTCCACAATAGCCTACAAGTCTTTTCAACGGACTGGCAGACTTCTTGTGGTGAATAAGAGCTTGTACATGCTTGTTACTAACTAAATATTTAAATTGACCAAACTCGGTTATCGGATCCCCTTGAGAGTTTTCGCACCTCTAATGAACGAAGGATTTCTTCGTCTTCGTGATTTTACTGGATTGAAAAGTGGGATATATATACATACATCTACACGCTTTTCCACAAGGGTTCTCAAAGAGGTAGGCAGCGGTGTATAGGTAGTGCTCACACACCCACTTTTCGTCGGAGATATATTTAAGGTGCCATCGTGTCATATGGCGAGTCCATCGCCGTTACTCAAGCACGACTATACATAACGCCTTTAAATTTCTTCTCAAACGTATACGGGTTTCCTCTCGATGTTTTCCTTTACTGCAAAGCTAATCTCTGTACTATATATATTTATTATTATTACTTTCTCTAATATTTCGTTAATTGTTGTTATCTGTGGGCCTGTAAAATTCATAATGGCGGATTAGTAAGTTATTGCTATCGAATATTGCTTTATATAAAACATCAGATTATTTTAATGATGGCCATGCATGGCAATGAATTGCTCCTCTTGTACAGAGTTTATATATGTAACTACCTCTACGTAAACAGGAACAAATGTTACAAAAGCAAACCGGGGAGTTTGTTTCGCCGTTTCTTCTCCTGGCAGGTATTTTTTCTTGGAAACGGTGGTAGCTTTAGTCTATATTAAACGTGACGTTCAATAAGTGTTCCCTGTGTCCCTTACGTTGAATAAAATATTTTGATTTTGATTGCAACAAAACATTTCTATTCATGTCATATTTCAAAATGAATTCCATATCTCTGTACTTACATTTTTAATTAATATATCAGTAACTACATGTTGTTACAATAAGCGTTAATAAGGCCTTCTTGTATATACCTGTGAAAGAAGACAATCCTACTTCCCTAAAAAAAATATCATATTGTATTACACATTAGCAAAAAACAAAAGAAATATTCTAAAAAAAATATAAATATTGTATGAAAGGCACATCAATATCAATCAATACATCAAATAATTCAATTAAATAAACTAGTCTAAAGATGTCAACCTGAATGAAACGATGACTCTATTCATCTCATTCGTTATATAAACGTATCATAGTTATGAAAGTTCGACATTTACGAATTAATTAAATTCAAACGTAAGGTTTGTATGGAATAGTACTTATATCGATAATACCCTTAATGAACCTCGATGAATCACGCTATTGAACAGATTAAATCATTACGTGTTTCATTTTGGTATATGCAGTCCAGTGTGGGTTGCAGGAATTCAATTTGTGAAAATAGCATTTGCTTTTCAGACTTTAAGAGTAGATTTTACGGTCAAAAAGACTTAATAACATTCATACATAATAATAACATATATCCGTATATAACATTCTTATTCATTCTCAACTCATATCTCGCTAGCGGTGAGAAATTTTTCCCCACTCAGCAACCCTCAAACCCAAACTCCGCCAGAGACATATTTAAGGGACCAACGCGACAGATGGCGAGTTCATCGTCGTTATTCAAGACATACGTCATAGATTTTTTTAAACATATGCAGATTTTCTTGACATGTTTTCCTTCACCTGAATGTGAAATCACTTTACTTAAGAAAGAAAAAAGAAAGAAAATCGGGATTAAAACTCGCAATGTTTGTGTTGCAGGCACCTACTATATAAAAAAATTATTCCACTGGGAAATATTCTCAGTTAACATTTTCAAATAGAATCGCATTACAATATTTCTCAGTACGTTGAAATATAACACGACTAAATAAAACAAAAACGACGGATACATGAAAACTCTGTAAAGCACGTTCCACACACCCAGTTTAGCGTAAAGTGCATTGTTTTATCAGTTTATTCTCTTAGTACAAGTTTCGATTGTACGCCGCAATGCGCTACCTAAAAGTATAACGAGCAATCACAATAAAGTTGCCGGAACTTGGAGTCGAACTTTTGTTGGTGCTACCAACCTCGAAGCGAACTCTAGCACTCTTTGCTAGAACATTTCGTACATACGTAATGAGATGACAAGTGGCAAAGTGAACTTTACTGAAATAAGATTAGGAACCAATTTTTTTATCAAAATAGGCTACGTTAGGTTCTAAGGAGTTAATTAAAGGTTGCTCTGCCATTCTTAAATTTACGTACAAGCTAAATGCAACGGAAACAAGTAAACATTTGAAACGCGAACATTCACGTACTTACACACCTACGCAAATATTTAATAATCAATTCAAACTTCCCTCTTGCCAGCACATATAGCCTTGGTGGCTGAGTGGTTCGAGTAGTTGCCTGCAACACAATGATTGCAAGTTCAAATCCCTTCTGTACTAAGGAGGTATACCTAACCTAAGTACAGTAATTAGTCACACCACGAGTTTTACAATGAAGAAAAACATCGAGAGGAAACCGGCATACCTCTAAGAAGCAATTCAAAGGCGTATGACTCGCCATCTGTCATGTTGGCAGCTAAATTATATCTGCGGCAGAAAGTAGGTGATTGGGTACTGCCTACTCGGACCCAGGTAGGCAGAGGTGTGCAGCAATATATATAGACATATTCTAAAAAAGCACTGTTTATTTGATTTCTGAAACTTGCTTATCTTAGGAATCCCATTAGAAAAATATATGAAGAGACTGATGAATGTGGACGAAGCGAAAGAGGTATTTAGGTCCAGTGAGAACTGGCGCTCTATACTCTATTAGGGACTCGGCGTGATGATATGTACATACATACGTATATCATCACCCTACTGCTCACGGGAGAATGATACATTTTAAGCAGGTGAAACTGCGTGACTCAATTAGTTTATTCATTAACTCACGTTGTTTGTTGACAGGGACAGACAGAGGGTTCTACCGTCTAGTAGTACGCTAGCTTGACCGCTCTAGATCTACAAACCAGTTCCGCTTCATCCACATTCATTAGTATTTTCATACATGCTCGCTAATGGACAGCGTCGAGAGATAAGGTTTTAATTAAATTCCTTGACCAGAACAAAAGCTCGCCGCGAAACATATTCGGAGCTGCCAGTCTTCAACATTGCACAACAAAAACGTAAAAGTGTCCTTTGAAATTGTGAAAATTAATATAAAATGTTACAAAATTATTCAACAGGAGTTCACAGCGGGCGTGCATCTAGCTAATAAAGGGGAGTGCAAGCAAGAATTTCAAATGAAAACCGCTAACAGTTTTGGTGGTATGGCCGCAAAACTTATTTAATCTAACTTTTGACAGTTTTTCATATTTTTTTTTGCGACCGCTTCTGGGAAAACCCAGCTAATGTCACGACTGATAGTTTAAGTTCCTTAGTGTTTTGGGATGGAATCACTTTATCCACATTTGCATCTCTGGCACTCGGCCAGAATGGCGTTACTTCCTTTTCATTTTCCGCCAAAACGCATCGTTTTCTGCCTTCTAGACCTATATTGAGTTTTGGGTATGCACATCACGTAAACATTTTTTGTCAATAATACTTTTTATTAGTGGATGATACGTCGGCAACTGATATAATGTAACAATATAATAAGCATCATAATAATTATAAGGTAGAAATTATTCGGTATTCTTATGGTGAAACTATGAAACTCTACCTCATTACACAATTTTCGGAAGCTACCATTCTTATTGCAATCCATTTATTTTGTTGTTGTAAATCACGGAACAAATCTGTTATTATTTTATTTTACACTGAGCTCTCGCAATAAAGAATACACAATATTTCTCTGAATATGTCACGTTGCCATCTAAATATATATCCGGCACAAAAAGCTTGTTATTTCAATTGTGAGGATAAAAATGCTAACCATGACGAGCAAATAAAAAAAAAGTCCGAGAAGTATTGCTCATATTCTTTATACGATCTAAAAAACTTCATGTTAGAAGTACTGAAATGTACAAACAAGATTAGCAAGTTTGAGGTAATCAAACATACAGTGCTTCTTTAGAATAAAAAAAATATATATTCTCTGCACGCCTTCCTGAAATTGAATAAGATGTAAGAAACCCAAGGATCAACATGCTCTCTGTAGAACTTTTACTTTTGAGTTTCATATTTTGTGATTAAGTAGATAACGATGGACTCGCCATCTGTCACGTTGGCACCTAATGTACCTCTGGCGGAAAGTGGGTGTGTGGGTATTACGGGGAAGGCGTGAGGATATATAAGTAGATAACGCCAAGATTATCAATCCTGGTCTATATCAAAGGTACTGTAATTATTATGTTCATTGAAGTTGTCGACCCTGGTCCCATCCGAAGATATTTAAAGGGACGGCGACATATTCACCCTCCGTCCCAGTGGCACGAAAATATATTATCTCTTGAAATGCTAGAGACCCTTGGGTGAAAATATGATGTAAGTTTGTACAGAATTAGAATACTGGTAGGTATGTCCATTCTAGGTGTAGGTAGGCGAGCGTTCGCAGTATTTTTTCAATTTCGTTCGGCTACCGAGCGGTCACTCGCCGTACTCGGGGGAAATCTTCCGCTCTTGGTTCAATATATTTTTTTGGCCATGCACATATCACGGTAAGTTTACAATAAAAATTATATATCAAATATTTATGCAGCGGGATTAATGTTTGCTTGTTATTATTTGCTGCCTTTGTGAGGAAACAGTTTGACTTTTCTGTAGCGGTCGTATCTATTTTTATATATCAGTGTTTGAATCAATATTCAGAGTACCAGGAAGGGATGAGAACGGTAAGAGACGTCGAAAGCGAGTATATATAGGGTGTGATGAATATAAAGAGGAATAGCGCTATAATCACTCAGCCTACCCCAAGAGGGACTCGGCGTGTTAATTAAAAAAGGGTACGGGTCGTATGCTTGTGCATACGCATATATTTTTTAATCTCTTCAGAAATATAAGTTTACGTAAGTATAATGTACTGACTAATAACCTACCCCTTTGGGGACCCTTGTCAGGGGGGAAGGCGTAACGATTTGATAAATAAATACAATTTTTTTTATTTAATGACCCGTGGTCTGACCCGTGATTAGTTACACAACGAGCTTTACGATCTGATCTTTTGCACAGCCTGTTTAAAATAAGCGACAGCCTTCTTGTCTAGCACATTGAGTAGCATGGATCGAGGTTACTAAGAACCCGTATTTAAAGCTATAAGATTTTCTACCTTGAACCAATCAAGCAGATAACAGGCCTCGAGTACCGAAGTAACTTGCAAAATATTTTACGAACAATTTAATCAAGATTTCGGTGAGATATGGCTATCTTGTTTATAAGTAAAATTAACCCGAACTTTGTTATTTCGCTCAAAAATGGCCCTATTGTATTAGTTAACTTTAGAGTTTTGTTATTTTTCGTTAATTATTCTCTACATTCTTTATTTTGATATCGAATCGACCGATCGAACAATCAAGGAGGAAGTTTAAAGTACTTGAAACCGAGCATGAAGACTGATTAATGTGGATAAGGCGACATCTAGAGAGGACTGGTGTTTAATGCTTCTGCCAAAATCATGAGAGATGAAGGTTGAAAAGGTTAATAGTACATATTTATAACCAGTGAACTTGCGTGAAGAGACGAATCAATGTGAACGAAGTGAGAGAGGCCTGAAAGGCTTCTGAAGGCTGGCGTTCGACTCTTTGCCTATCATATCCTGGCCATCATGATATAGACAAAGAGTCGTACGCCGTCGAACTTCATGTGATCATAATTATGACGACAATTAAACTTATCACTTATAATTATCATCTTCAAAACTGATAAGTAGAAGCTCTAACTCTTATAATTAATACACTATTTCAAATGAGTTTTATTATAAATAAAATTCTAATAATGAGATGAAAATGCTAATGGAGAAACAAGGATAACAGTAACAAATTATACCGGTTATCTATAAATTATGATGAATATCTTCATTGCCAAGTTCAATACGTTTCAGCTATGACAGTGGTACTGAAAAACAAATATTTTGATGAACAAATTTAGAATATTCGTAGGTTTATCGGTCGTTGCACGCTGAATCACGATGTACGAGAGATGAATTTCAGCGCTACCTATTGAAGACTGCAGATTAAACCGACGTTATTAAACCATACTTCCATGCCTCGCTCGTGCTCTGCTACGCTAAGGTTTTAGTATAAAGGACCAGCTTTGTAGGGCATATACAATTTAAAACACTTAGTTGGAAACTTGAGACTAACGGCAAGAACGAAAAGAAGATAATAAAATTTACAAGCCAGGCTAGACTAACACGTAAAACATCTACTTTGAAGAAAAGTTGCACTCTGAATTTCTTACTTATCGTTTCAAAATGTATATCATGATTTTGTTTAAAATCACTGGTGTTTTCATATATTAAGGCAAGGAGGTATGCCTTCGCACAAGGGTCCCCGGCGACGTTGGCAGATCTTATTTCGGCGGAGATGTATTTAGGTACAACGTGTCAGACGGCGAGTCGGTCACCGCTTTTTTTTTTTTTTGTATTGTCTCTCGTAGCGTGAGTTTCGGGAACTTTTGCTACTTAACCGGTCAAAGGCGAGACCTAGGCCTCCAGCCATGCACTTTATTTCTAAGCAACACAGCTAAGGGCATCCCCTGTGGGGTACGAACCTCGGCTTAGGGCGTTGCTGGATCGCGAGCAAGGGAGCTGGGCTGGACTGGTAATTATATTTAAATATTATTTGGCGGCGGGATTTGCGCGTCTGGCTCGGCGCGGGCCGGTGTTTGCGGCGGGGGTCGGGGGGGAACATTACGGCTTATTCGCGTCGAGCCTCGCCGGCGAGGACAGAACAGTGGTCGGTTTTGTGTAGTGTTGGTATGTTTTTGTCGGGCGTCCTGGAGGACCGTTATGTCGTCATCCGGTTCGATGACGGCATGACGGTCACCGCTTCTCAAGTACGACTATACATACGACCGTGATTTTCCTCTCAAACATTTGCAGTTTCCTTTTTTCCATCAAGGTCGTGGTGTGGTTAATCTCTATATCAGAAAATCTCATTGGCACACTCGAGATTCGAGCTGCAATACTTGAACTTAATCTTTGGGTTGCAGGCGAATTCTCGAACCACTCGTCCGCCAGGTCTGTTAACGGTTTATCACAAAAAAAATATTTTTTCTAGTGTGGTATTCCAAACCGAATAAGAGATATAAATATGTAGGACACGCAAATTATCTTGAGCTACATTGAAGGAAACCTGATTTCCCAACATATTGTTTCAAAATTTACATCACGACTCGGTTTAAAATCTATCCCATTTAAAACAAAATGCAATCAGCTCAACTAACCGCAGCATAATACGTGCCAAAATTCATAATCTCATGGACCAATTTGTGAGTTAATCTTCTGAATTACTCTGTGTTCTGCAAAAAGAGCTATTCCATGCCTCTATGCGCCAATTATATTTGCCAAATAGCGGCAAATTGGTCATTTACAGTACAAACACCTTCCGCTTCTATAGTTTTAATGGGTGACACCCGTTTTTATTGCATATTATTATATTTGCTTATTTTCGTTGGAACAAATTCAGCCTATTGTCATCATGGCGTTATGCAATGGCATTTTAATGGGATAATTTATTTATTTAATCGAACATAGTTCTGCCTTTGACATTTAAATTGACAATTAATTATGATTTTATAGTGTGATAAATAATATTTATGTATTATGATGACAGTACCCGAAATGCACGTAATAACCGTTTGATACCTGAAAATATTGATGTGAAATTGTAACTTAGAATAGTAGTTATGTATCTAACAGACATACATGAGAATATATATTGATATTATATATCAATAACCTAACATACCTCTGGCGGAATGTGGGTGTGTGGGTATTACCTATACACCTCTGCCTACCCCTTCGGGGACCCTTGTGGGAAGGCGTGAGGATATATATATTATATATCATTATATATCAATATATATTCTCATGCATCTCATGCATATCATCACGCCGATTGGCAACAGGGTAGGCAGAGAGAAAGAGCGCTAGAGCGCGAGTTCTCCCTAGACTTACACAACTCTTTTGCTTCGTCCTCATTCATCAGTCTCTTCATACATGCTCGTCGGTTTCGAGTTCCCTAGACTTTCCCGCCCTTGAGCGTTCGATCGATTTGATCTAGGCAGTTGGAACGTGGTCTTCCTCTACCTCTTGTTGCACACACTTTCGCTTAGTACATCCCATTCTTAATTTTACATGATTGTAAAGATGAAGAAAGGATGAAGAAAAAGAAGAACGAATATGAAGAAAATACCACCCTCGTTCACACCAGTTGGATTGCGAAGCTTTTCATTGCGGATTCGATCTTAGATCGTTACTCCGCATTACCACTAGTTATTTAAGAGGCTATTGAAATGAGATCGATAAGGTGATATCTCGGGTACATCTTGTTTGGTATACGATATTTTTCCTTCACCGTAAAGGTTGTGGTGTGCTTACTCACGGTACTTACGTTCCCAAAAACTCATTTGTGCAGTCGGGATTCGATCTTGCAATGTTTGCCACCGCGACTCAAATATAACCATGGTTGTCACATAAAATTATTTAAATGTTACCAATGGTTCAACAAACAAAGTATTTACACGAAGCGCTTTTTATTCCGCGTAATACCTCCCTCAAATACTAGAACGGACCAGCCTTTTCGAGTTTCCCTTTTGCAGGTGCGCTGAATAAGTAATGACTAGAGTCGCACAAAATAATACAAATTTGTACCCGCCGTAAATTTAAATGCTCATTTCACCTTTTTTTTTATTTAATTACAAGCCTTCGTTGGTTTAAATTTAGAACATGAACTGGCAATTTACTTTTGTATTTTAAAGACCTTTTATTATGATAAATGGCTACAGCCTTGTATCAGTTTTCGATGTTCCTATTACATGTATGTAAACTACCAATTACCTAGATCATGTGGTCTAGGTAGATCATGTCGATCAGGGAACGTCAAGGGTACTCGAATCTCTACCTGTGACGGTAATTTTATATATAAGAGAGGTAGGGCATAACGGGTTTCCCGTTCGAATTTGGAGCTGCCCGACTGGGGCAGGACTTCTACGTTATAGAAGTCCGTAGCCAAATAACACAATTTATTGTGTTGTGTTCCTACGTGGTGAATAAGGTTTCCAGTAATGAGCTCCTTGGGGAGGGGGGAGGATTGTTACATTGTGCTGGAAGCAGAGGGATTAAACCTTATGCTGCCAACACACTATAACTCTCCGAACACAGAGTGGCAACTCGCAAGTGATACTTCGGTATCGTGAGCGTAAATAGGCTACGGTAAACGTTTCCCAGGTGGGCCGTATGCATGTTTGCCACTCTTGTTGTATAAAAAAAATATATATTTATAAACTTCGTGACTTACACTTACTTACGTTAAATAAAAGCAAAGTTTTTTTTAGTTTTACAAGGATATTGCATAATTAATACATACATACAATCGGGATTCAAACTTGCAATCTTTTTGCTGAAGGCAACTACTTGAAACACTCGACCACCACGGGTTAAGCATACGTAGGTATAAGAGCATTATATATGTTTTAATTACTAAAGAGGCGGAAGCGCTGTAGTCATTAATGAAAGCTCAGCTAAGCGGACCCAAGGGCACTTCCGGGCGGGTTCTCAGAACGAAGACTCTATTAAGAAGACTTTCATTACTAACGGTCATTGAAAAATACTTATTTATAGGAACAAATATCAAACTTACAATTTTTGTGTTGTAGGCGACATACAACTCAGCCACCACGGCTCAATCATTGAATTTAACTTTCTGAAAACAACATTTATACAACAATAAAATGCCGTCCCTCTTATGGCGTAAGTATAAAGTATAGAGCGCCAGTTCTCTCTAGACTTATATTTCACTTCATCAACATTCATCAGTCTTTTAGTAAAAGTCTAGGCTACATAATTGACTACAGAAGTAGATCTTTTGGTAGCGTAAGTAATAAATAAAAGAAGTGGCTTTCCACTTCTTTTATTTCTACCCCCCCTACGGGGGGTTTAAAGCACGGCCAAATCAAACGATTAAACCAATTAAAAGCCAGTGCGTTTTAAAATATATCTCTGACGGAAAGTGGATGTTGGGTGTGTGGGTGTTCTAAATATGTGCGACGTAAAAACATAAGATCGAATTCCCAAAGAGATTCAAAAAGCAACTACATATAGGTACATACGCCCTTGAAATGCTTCTCAGGTGTATGTAGGCTTCCTCTCGATGTTTTCCTTCACCGGAAAGCTCGTGGTGTTACTAAGTCTCTTCAGTCTGAGTTAAATCTTAAAAAATATACCTAATGTGTACCTACATACATAAAGCCAATACCCAGAAGACAAATTGTTTCATTTCACCGACCATCATAATAAGCGTTTATCAGAAAACTTTCCGCAATAGTTGTTCTATTGTATTGTTACCCAGAAACAAATGTAAAACAAAACTCTCAGTTATACAGCATGACAGTTCCAGTCCGAGGCCCGAAATGTGGTAAGTTTTATTGGCTCCATTCACCCACTATAAGTTTCTTGTTCACATATCTATCGGGATTCACTAACAATCGTCCGACTTCAAATTGTGTACAGTAAATATCTTGTCTTACGGAAACATCGAATCTCCTTCAGTGTTTTATTGGATTCCACGCTTATAATAAGTTTGTAAAGAAATTTTCTCGTTTTCGGGTTGTGTCGTTGTTTTGTAGGAACGTTCCGGTGAGGTCCCAGTAGATTTATCCCACTTATGTGACAAACGATTTATTATTTCGACCGCACGCAGTAGAATGCATCGCCTTTTATCGCTGAGTGCTTTTGATATAGTAATGTATCCTGGCACGCATTGTCGTTTCACAGTGTAGTAAATGGGAAAGAAAATTTGATAATTGATCGTCAAGCAAACCACCCTTGTTAAAACACATACGTGTTCGTTCAATATGTCCTAAGCATTTAAATTAAATACATACATATTTTTTTATCACGAGCATAAGCAGAAAGATCAGCACCGTTTCTTATTAGAATTTTGCCTCTGTCTTTCGCTTCATCGACAATCATCATACTTGCTCTTCTCTGCCTACCCCGTTGGAGACTCGGCTTGTAGATATGTATGTATGTATGCTTTCCGGTTTCAAATAAATTATATTATTAATATTTATTTATATTATAATACCATATAATATAATGCATATTAATATCATAGAAAACAATTTAATCGTCGACAAAGTCAATAAAAGAAAACTTTTGTATTATGATTATTATCATATTGAATCCACGACAAAAGGGGGCTAAATTTATTGCCACTTTTTCTCTAGATTCCCCGTAAATAGTTGCAAAACTTCCACGAAATGCGCTATAATGAAAGCCGACCCTTTAATTTGAGTTGGTCTCTAAGTAGTAATTCTTTGTAAATGGTTAGGTACAAAGGTTCTTTCCCATAAAGCAGATATTGTTCCGAATAGTTTGGCTACGTGTAACTTT
This sequence comes from Drepana arcuata, assembly GCA_016069955.1. Lineage (NCBI taxonomy): Eukaryota > Metazoa > Arthropoda > Insecta > Lepidoptera > Drepanidae > Drepana > Drepana arcuata. The sequence goes on along the minus strand of JACCPG010002717.1, from coordinate 6,522 downwards.
GTCTTATAATAATAATAGGTTTTCAATCTTGACAATAAATGCTCCTATATATATTGAATGTTTTTGTGGAGTCATGGCCGAGTGGTTCGAGTAGTTGCGATACAAAGCTCGCAAGTTGCGATACAAAGCTCGCAAGTTGCGATACAATCCCGACTTTACCAATAAGTTTTTCTGAACTTAAGTACAGTGATTAGCAACACCATGAGCTTTACTTTCAAGGAAAATATCGAGAGGAAACCTGCATACGTTTGAAAATAAATTCAAAGGCAAAAGGGCAAAAGGGCAAAAGGCAAAAGTATGTATAGTCGGGCTTAACGGTGATGCACTCGCCATCTGTCACGTTGACACCTAATTAAAACGTGCGCGATATGTAATGGTTATTACATTATTGTTAATGGTTTAACATTTAACTTTAAATATTCTTCACGCCTGTCTCCGACCCACATATTATTCGACGAGGATATTTTTTGGTACCAACGTGACAAAAAAATCTCTTTCTATTCGAGAATCCGTACTAGAAAGCATGAAGATATATTTTTCAGGATTTACCACATGACCTCGCTTTCATTAGTTTTGGATCAGGTATCAGATTGCAATTTTCAATTGATAAGGAAATAATTGTCAGCACCATTTGCCTGCAAGACAAATCGTTGGAAAGCCAACAGGGCTTGAGTGACACATAGCGTTATCTAGCACGGACATCAGCCAATCATTAATCATTGCCTCTCGATGTTTTCTCGAGCCGTTTTAGAGTTACTAGGCTTTATTGTATCCCTGGATTACTTAGCACGCTATAAATCATAGTGAATTAACGTTTGAGTGTACCGACATAATTATTCTATCAACATATTGATCATGCATATTCATATTTAACTAGACAGAAGTCCCGACCTTCAATAATTTACAATATACGCCCGAAATTCCATATTTTGCCGTTTAAAACCATTTACCTTTCAATGACCTTTCACGCCAAACTCTTTACGGTCTCAGGCAATTTCATCCATTGTTTCCATCGCTGGCCCTTGTAACGATGTCGTGATGAAAATTGTTTTAATATTCGAATACTTTCCACTTTACCTCATTCGAGGTGTGCCATAACGGTTTAAATTTTTTTACTAGCTTTTGACATGGTAAATTTGGCATTTTAAAACTCGCTTTCTGATACGTGGCTTTTAGATTAAGTGAGCAATGGTTCCACTTAAATTCGTTATGCATAATAGACTGTAGTAGTAGCACGGAACTCATTTATATTAATGCTTTGTCAAAAGGTAACAGCTATATTCGTCGAGATAAATTAAGGGATCGATTCCGCCGGGCGTGTATGTAGGGACTGATGAATGTGGATGAAGGCAAAGAGGCCTGTAAGTCTAGAGACAAGTGCCTCTGTCTGCCTGAAGGATAATTATAGAAGCGTGATGATAAGTATGTTTTTTGTTCGGTGAAGTATCATTAAAGTGCAAACTTTACCTAATGATACTTCACCGAAATGCTCGCGGTGCGATAAATCACTGCATTTGAGTTATAAAACATTAATTAGTACATGACAAAAACTGTTCCTATTTAATACAACTGAAAAAAGTTTCATGAAGTGTACATTATACCAACTCCTAATACAGGGGTAGCTTCCACTTATGACTTTCTTTTGTCCTGCTAATGATACATATTTCAGTTGGAAGATGACGAGTGAGAATGACACATTTTCAAAGTCTAATTTTCCGTTCTCATTTGCTTTGCCACAACAATATGCCTATTGTCAAAGTTAGTGAAGGTACCATGAATCTATTGCGTTACATTGAATCGCAAAATTTGGCAACAGAACGCACACAGATCATTGTTAAAACTTTTAAATTGGACCCTCGATCTGTTTTGTGTTGCCATCTTATTACTTTTCGAATACATACTGTTGTAAATATCTATATCTATGTGAGAGTTGCTGAGTTGTTCGAATAGTCGCCCGTAAAATGAGGGACGATAATATATATATATATATAAGTGCACTTACATATATATATATAATATATGTAAGTGCCGGTTCATCGCCGTTGCTCAAGCATAACTATAATTTCATTTTTTAATTTATTCTCTTCTTAAAGTAAAGATGAAGAAAGGCATGTTACGTTGGTTTGGACACATAGAAAGGATGAGTGAAGAAAGATTGACGAAACAGATATACAAAGCAAAAGTGTGTGCAAGAAGAGGCAGAGGAAGGCCACGTTCCAACTACCTGGATCAAATAGATCGGACTCTGAAGGACGGGAACGTTAAGAGTACTCGAAACCGACGACCATGTATGAAGAGACTGATGAATGTGGACGAAGCGAAAGAGGTATGTAAGTCTAGAGAGAACTGGCGCTCTATACTCTCTGCCTACCCCGTTAGGGACTTGGCGTGATGATATGTATGTATGTAATTTATTCTCCAGTTATTCAAATTTCTTCTAGATTTGTTCCATCACTGTAAAGCTAGTGAATAAACACCGTAACTAAGATCAGAAAAACGCTATGGTACAGTCGGGATTCGAAATTGTAATCTTTGTGTTATTGAGGATTAATGTGAATGTTAGCGTGATATAACTGCTTACGTGTTCAAGAGTAGGCAGATGTTTGTTACAGCGAAATATCATAATTTTGATGGTCAAAGATTAAAATCCCAATTCGTGATCGGTTTTATCCCTAATATACTATAACTGCCCAGAATTTGATCTATAGTCCATAAACTGAGGTACAAAACCACTTGGCTTTTTCAATTTCGTATAAAAATACCCTAAAATCGAACGTTTGAAACGCGGATCGTTACGTTAGCAACGTTCGTTAATACTTCTCAACGCACCGTCATTAATTAAAAACACTACGGTCGAGTGAAGAGTTTAATGAAATACCATCCATAAACCTTATTTATAGGTATTGATAGAGACGTGAACGTTTTACGACCTTCATTTTCAACGTAACGATAGTAAAGAAAAATGAGAGACCGGTTGTTCCATAACAACTTAACGGACGCTTAATAGTAGAAAATACGTGAATCATTTAAAACATTCCTAAATTCACTAAATGTCAGCGTTGACGTACATTAAGCAATTTCGTAGTTGATAACAATTCCTGATTGCCCTACCTTAGTTAATACCTTTAAAATTTAGGTGTATAGGTACACCCACTTTCCGCTTCAAACGTATGCAGGCTTCCTCTCGTTTTTCTTCACTTCAAAGCGTGTGTGTGTCTGTCTGTGTGTGTGTGTGGGTGTGTGTGTGTGTGTGTGTGTGTGTGTGTGTGTATTTGACGTAAAAGGTATGTGACATTAGATAAGCGTTTTAAACATGCCGACATTAGTATTTAAAAGAGCATATTATGTTCGTGTTCTTTGTACATAATAATCAAGTAATTAAATTCTACTTCTTTTTTTGCCTTAAAGGTTTTTATGAAAATCTAATGTTGCAGACGAATGGAAACTCGATATACCTTATTAAGGTCTGTTTTCCTATGGGGTTTTGTAAACGAAATAAAAGGATTCTTACTGAATATAAAACAAAGTGTTACCCAAAAATAACCCAATAAAACATATCCTATACCATTCGGCTATCGAGAACATGTCAACACAATTTCCCTGTGTCTACGTCTAAATTCGATAACTTGATACGCACCTGAACCCTATTACTGGTTCCGATGTATCGAGCAGTATCGAGTTACGATAGAATTGTTATCGAATAGAAGAACGGAATTTATTTTATTTGGTTGTAAGGAAGTTCATTCTGCGAGAAGTGTGTGGTATGAGCGTTAGTACTTCATAATTAAATCGGTTGGTATACCTAATCTATATAAATAATACAAAGTCGGGTTATTTATACCACTTATAACTCAGGAACGGGTGGACCGATTCTGATGATCTTCGATGTGATGATTTGATTAAGAAAGCTATATTTTTAAGAACACACCTTCACAAAGCCATCACAGTACTCTTTATACCAAGTATCGTAATTTTTACATTACAATATTATGTGTCTTATTCAATTGACAATTACGTAACTAATTGTTATCGGTAAATAATAGTTCTTTTTATATATAATAATAATATAATATATCCTCACGCCTCTCACAAGGGTCCCCGAAGGTGTAGGCAGAGGTGTATAGGTAATACCCACACACCCACTTTCCGCCAGAGGTATATTAGGTGCCAACGTGACAGATGGCGAGTCCATCGCCGTTACTCAAGCACGACTATACATTTTGACATCCTGACGTATATTATGACATCATACATTGCCTTTGAATTTCTTCTCAGACGTATGCAGGTTTCCTTTCGATGTTTTCCTTCACCGTAAAGCTCGTGGTGTGACTAATCACTGTACTTAAATTCAGAAAAAACTCATTGGTACAGTCGGGATTCGAACTTGCGACCTTTGCATCGCAGGCAACTGCTCGAACCACTCGGCCACCACGGCTCTTTTTTATATTTTGATATAAGTAATGTTCTTAAAAATGGCAACCTTTTCAAAGAGACTCATGTTTAAGTCGCCTTAAAGCAATTTTTGTGAACCCAAAACGGGATGACGTGAGACCCTAAGCAAAGAGGATAACGAAATCTGGGGGGTCAGCCAACAAGAATAGCACATAAAATTGATTCTCAGCAGTTTGCTGGACCGCGCAAACATTAGCCTAGCCTGATCCAATAAGATTGTGTGCTCAGAAGGGCTCGTGTCTTAAATAGATTTTGCTGGATGTGCTCTAAGTTAGGTATTTCATCCTATATGATTTTTGTTACAACAAAGAAACATAAGTTTTCGTAGCTCCAAGTCAATACCTGCTATTGGTAATGGACTGAAACCAGTGGCGTGTTGAAGAGGTATATGCCATACCGTGGGTTAACAAGGGCTGATTTGATTTATTAAAAAATACACCTATAATCTGTTATCCAATAAATTACCTAAGACTCAAATTCAAAGAGAACATTGAAGGTATATAGGTAGCACGATACACCCACGCCCACTTTCTGCGGGATACACATTTTAGGTGCCAGCCTGACAAATAGGGCGTCCATTAGCGTCACACATGCAATACTAATACAGTCTTTGAGTTTCTTCTCAATCCTATGCAAATTTTGTTTGGATGTTTTTTCTCCATCGTAAAGCTCGTGGAGGGACTAAACACTGCACTTAAGTTCTGAAAAATACGGTACAGTCGAAATTTGAACTTGAAATCTTTGTGTTGCAACTACTTGAACCCCCCGACAACCACGGCTTTAAAAATGTATCAAACCTCTTTCTTACAGAGTAAGTACATCGATCGATCGTACATCGATCGTACATCGATCGATCGTACAGTTATACAAAATATATAAGTCATTACCGTAATTTTAAACTTTATATGAGTAGCGCGAATGAGACAATTTACATCGATAAACTAGTTACACTTTTCTGCCCCATCCATTTCGCCACTACATCTTCATACACGGCAATGTTTGGTCGAAACCAACTCATACCAAATTACCCAAATAGGGTTTGTAATCTCCCGAGATAGTGGTTAATATGAATTTGGAACCAGCTATAAAGCCAACGTTTGTCAAAGCCTTGGACAAACTTTGTGTCTGTTTGTTCTGGGCGTTTAACTCTTAAGTCAAAGGCCAAGTTTTGTGAGCATTTTGAATTGAGTCCTTGTATTGTGACCTCGGTATAGGGGGTCCAAAGTCTTGAACTTTGTCTAAGTTTAACTGATAATGTTATAGTTCTCTGGTGTAGGTATACATAATATGTGCTATTGATATAAGTGCGTTGCAGTTGCAAAACTTAACATTAAGTTACATTTCATACATGTCTACCATAAATCAAAATACTTTTTTGTATCAAGATAAACAAACATGTTAATAATAATATATATATCCTCACGCCTTGCCACAAGGGGCCCCCGAACGGGTAGGCAAAGGGGTTTAGTTAGTACCCACACACGCCAAGGATATATTTTAAATGCCAATGTGATAGATGGTGAGTCCATAGCCGTGACTCAAGCACGACTATACATGCGCCATTGTATTTCTTATCAAACGTATGCAGGTTTCCTGTCGATGTTTTCTTTCACCGTAAAGCTCGTAGCATGACTAATCACTGTACTTTGTACTTGTTCCAAACACTCATTGGTACAGTTAGGATTTGAACTTAAAATTATTGTGTTATAGGCAACTACTCAAACCACGCAGCAACCACGGCTTAATAAATAAATAAATTTAAATGCCTTTTATTTCCCGGAAGATATATATTTAATATCAACTTAACGTACTCTATTTCCAACCAACATATTTAAAAAAAAAATACAAAATGTGGGTTTTCCAGAAACATTTTTAAAAATACAAATGTTGGTTTTCCAGAAACATTTTATCTTGGTTGTTATCGATCATTCTGATAAAGATAATCAGAAATTTCGTTGTCAGAGCTACCGCCTAAGCCGCCATAACTACATTTTAACACGAAAAAATACTGTTGTTGTGAGAACATACCTACAACCCTTAAATTTTATATAGGTACAAAAAATATACGAC
>JACCPG010002712.1:0-21581 GCA_016069955.1 Drepana arcuata | reverse complement strand
TGTACTTCATCGTGCGTGGGTTGGTGGGCTGACCCCCGATAGCGGAGTGTCAGGCTGTCCCCTGCCGATTGGCATACATCCGACACTCCGCCAACAACGCCAGCAAGTTCGGGTCTCTTTCCTTGGCCTTCAGGAACACCACGCCGATATGCTGCTGCAACCGATACCTGGGTTGCAGCGGTATCAGCTTCACGCGGTTCTCGTACACCGCCGCAATCCTTCCCGGCAGCAGCGCATAACCCACGCCCGAACTGACCATGCTCAACAGCGTGAAGATGTCATTGACCTGCATCGCCACCTTCGGCTCGAACCCCGCCTGCTTGAACACGCGATTGCCATCCTGGTGCGTGGCGAAGCCCTGGGTGAGGGTGATGAAGGTCGCGTCGCGCACGTCGGCAAGGTCGATTTCCCGCTCACGGTCGAAGGGCGAGTCGGCCGGGGTGGCGAGGAAGATGTCGTCGCTGAACAAGGCAATCTGTTCGCAGTCGGGGTCGTTGGCGTGCTCATCCAGAGAGATGAGGATCGCGTCCACTTCCATGTTCTTGAGCTTGTACAGCAGGTCGAAATTCGAGCCCAGGATCAGGTCGATATTGAGTTCGCTGCGCCTGATTTTGAGGCCCATGATCAGTTGCGGCACGGTCTTGACGGTCAGCGAGTACAGCGAGCCAAGCTTGAAGCGCTCGGCGGAGAACCCGCGGCTTCGCGGGTCAGGCGCACGCTGTCGACCACATCGGCGATGAGTTTTTGCGCGCGCTCTTCAAGCACGTAGGCGCTTTCCAGCGGCGTGAGGTTGCGCCCTTCGTGTTTGAACAGCGGGCAGCGCAGGGCATTTTCCAGCGAGTGAATGGCGCGGTGCACGCTGACGTTGCTGGTTTGCAGCTCGGCGGCGGCGCGCGCCAGGTTGCCGGTGCGCATGAACGCCAGGAAGATCTCGAGCTTTTTGAGGGTGAATTCTTCGTCGATCAGCATGGCCATGGGCTCTTGTTCGAATGCCGTCGATTGTGCCCCTAAAACCAGTTCACTCCCAGCCATGCGCTGCACAGGCCCAGCACCACGCCGAGGATGATCAGCCAGATCGCGTTCAGGCGCGTGTAATACACCACGGCAGCACTGGCCAGCGTCAGCACCAGGCTGGTGGCATTGTTTTCCAGGCTGTTCATCAGGATGTAGGTCGAGGCGAGAATCAAGCCGATGGAGAGCGGCAGCAGGCTGCGCTTGACGCGCTGCACCCAGGGCGTGCGGGTGTGACGCTCCAGCCAGCCGGCGCCGACGTAGGTCAACACCGAGCAAGGCACCAGTTTGGCGGCCAGCGCCACCAGCGCGCCGGGCAACCCTGCCGCCTGCTGGCCGATAAATACCAGGAACATGCCGTTGGGCCCCGGCAGCGCCTGGGACAGGGCGAAGAACGCGACGAATTGCGCGTCGGTGATCCAGTTCATGTCAGTGACGGCGTAGCGGTGGATATCACTGATGGCCACGGTATTGCCGCCAATCGACATCAGCGACCACAGCGCGCATTGGATCATCAGGTGCAGCAGCACGGTTTGCATCAGCCGGCCACCTTGTGTGTGCTGACAAAACTCAGGGCCAGCGAGCTGGGGATGCAGATCAGCAGCACCATCCACAGTGGCAGCACGAAAACCGCCATCAGCACGAAGGTCAGCACGAACGCGCTGTAGTTGGCGAGGGTGCGAGGCATGGCCTTGAGCAGTCGCAGGGTGGTGCCGAGCATCAGCCCGGTGGCGATCGGCATCACGGCGCCGAAGATTTGCTGCACCACCTCGTTGCTCCACCACTTGGCGTAGGCGAAACCGGCGAACACGGTGATCAGCGAGGGGAACAGGTACAGCCCGCAGACGGTCACAATCGCACCCGGCAAGCCATGCAGGCGCCGGCCGTAGATGATGCCGACGTTGGCGATGTTGGGGCCGGGGAAGAACTGGCCGGTGGTCAGCAGCTCATTGAAGCCTTGCTCGCTCACCCAGCGGCGGCGGTCGACCATCATCTGCCGCGCCCAGGGCATCACGCCGCCAAAGCCGAACAGGCCGACCATGGCGAAGTTGTAAAACAGTTGCCATAGGCTGGGTTGCGGCGCGTCGGGTTCAAGCTCAGGCATTGTCGATACCATTGGGGGCAGGTGCACCCTTGCAGGGGCCGGCTTGCCGGCGATGAGGCCCTTGAGCCCTGTGCCGGCAAGGACGGTGTGAATCATCCGATGGGCAGCGGTGTCAGGGCAAATGAAGAAAGGTTGTTACCTGATAGTGAGTGACTGCGGTCAGAATGCTCAAGGTGATAACGGTTATTCGAGGTGAGTGACACATGTATCACGGGGAACGATTCAACGCCTGGAGCCATTTGCTCGGGGCGGTTGCAGCTTTTGTCGGTGCGGTATGGATGTTGGTGGTGGCGAGCCTGGACGGCAGCCCCTGGAAAATCGTCAGTGTGGCCATTTACGGCTTTACCCTGCTGGTGCTGTACAGCGCGTCCACCGTGTACCACAGCGTGCAGGGGCGACGGAAAGAGATCATGCAGAAGGTCGATCACTTCTCGATCTACCTGTTGATTGCCGGCAGCTATACGCCGTTCTGCCTGGTCACGCTGCGCGGGCCATGGGGCTGGACGCTGTTCGGAATTGTGTGGGGGCTGGCGGTGATCGGCATCCTGCAGGAAATCAAGCCGCGTTCCGAGGCGCGCATCCTGTCGATCGTGATCTACGCGGTGATGGGCTGGATCGTACTGGTGGCGGTCAAGCCGCTGCTCGCCGCGCTGGGCACGGCGGGGTTCGCCTGGCTGGCGTCGGGCGGAGTGCTGTATACCGTGGGCATCATCTTTTTTGCCCTGGAGGATCGCCTGCGGCATTCCCATGGCATCTGGCACCTGTTCGTGATCGGCGGCAGCCTGCTGCATTTTGTGGCGATCATGCACTACGTGCTGTGACCGTCACTTGCCGGCGATTACGCTTACAGGCGTTCCAGTAGCTCGCGGGCACGCTTGCCGAAAATCTGCAGCAGGTTCGCCAGCATGTGCGGCGGTGGTTCGTCGGCGCGGGTGAGGGCGTACAGGGTGATCGGCAAGGGCGGCGTGAGCGTGCGGATGCGCGTGGTGGCGGTCGAGGCTCCCAGCGCGGTGAAGGGGTCGATCACCGTGAGGCCGGCGCCGGATTCCACCATGGCCCGGGCCAGCGAATAGGTTTGCACCGAGATCGTCACCCGGGGCGGCGGGTCGACGTTTTCCAGGTAACTGTCGAGTTTCGCGGCCAGCGGGTCGGCGCTGGACAGTCCGATCAGCGGCGCTCCCGCCAGGTCGGCGAGCGGCAGCGGCTGGCGGGTTTCAGCCTCGGACCAATAGCCTTTGGACGCCAGCGCCACCAGCACGCCATTGGCCAATACCTGGGTGGTCAACCCCGGATGGCCGGAGAAGTTGAGCGTCAATGCTAGGTCGATCTCGCGCATCAACAGTTTCTGCACCAGCTCGCGGCTGTGGTCGCTGGACAGTTCGCAGGCGATGTCCGGGTAATCGTGCTTCCACTCCAGAATCGCCGGCGGCAGCAGCGACAGCGCCAGGGCCGGGATCGCGCCAATGCGCACACTTTGGCCCGGCTCGCGGCGCAAGCTCTTGGCCAGGCGTCGCACGCCTTGCAGGCTCTGGGTGACTTTTTCCACTTCGCTTTCGAGCGCCAGGGCTTCCGGCGTGGGTTGCAGCTTGCCGCGCACCCGCAGGAACAGCGGAAAGCCCAATTGTAACTCCGCGTGTTGCAACACCTTGGTCACGGCCGGTTGCGACACATGCAGCAACTGCGCGGCAGCGCTGATGGAGCCGGTCTGGCGGATGGCCTGGAAGATCTCGATATGACGCAAGCGCATGGCGTGTCCATAACCTTTGTTTATAGGTGACCCATCTTTATTCATTGTCGGTGACCTGTCACCTGCCCCTAGGCTTGAGTCTTCTTATTCAACGGCTGGGGGCTGGCATGACCAGGCAGGTTTGCATCATCGGTGGAGGGGTTATCGGCCTGGCGAGTGCCTACGCGTTGGTGCGCGCCGGCCATGAAGTGACGGTGATCGAGGCACGCGACAGCCTGGGCAGCGAAACCAGTTTTGCCAATGGTGGGCAGTTGTCCTACCGCTACGTCGCCCCGCTGGCAGACGCCGGCGTGCCGCTGCAGGCGATTGGCTGGTTGCTGCGCGGCGATTCGCCGCTCAAGCTGCGCCCGCGCCTGGACCCTCAGCAATGGCGCTGGATGGCGGCCTTCATCGGCGCCTGCCGCGGCTCGGTGAACAAACGCAACGCCGCGCACTTGCTGCGCCTGGCGAGCCTGAGCCAATCCACCTTGCAGCAATGGCGCGTCGATGACGGCCTGGACGGTTTCGACTGGCGACGCAACGGCAAGCTGGTGACTTTTCGCAATGCCGACACCTTCGAGCGGGCGCGCAGCAAGGTCACCGACGTCCTGCAGCAGCAGGTGCTGTCGGCGGTAGATTGTGCGCGCCTGGAGCCGACACTCGCGGCAGGTGGGTTTGTCGGCGGCATCTACACGCCCAATGAGGAAGTGGCGGACTGTCATGCCTTCTGCCAGCAGCTGGCGGCGCGTCTTCAAGCGTCGGGGCGCTGTACCTTCATGCTGGGGCGCAAGGTCACAGGGATCCTGCATGCCGACGGTGCGGTACAGGCTATCGAACTGGGCGGCGAAGTGATGCCAGTGCAGCAATTGGTGCTGGCTGCCGGGCATCGCAGTGCCGAGTTGGCGTTGCCGGACTTGTCACTGCCGCTGTACCCGCTCAAGGGCTACAGCCTGAGCGTGCCGATTGGCGCGCAGCACCGCGCGCCGAACGTGAGCATCACCGACTACGACCGAAAGATCGTCTACGCGCGCATCGGCGAACAACTGCGGGTGGCGGCGATGGTGGATATCGTCGGCTTCGACGCCAGCCTTGAGCCCAAGCGCCTGGCACTGATCAAGCGCCAGGCAATCGAGACATTTCCTACAGCTGGCGACTACACGCATGCGCTGGAATGGGCCGGCATGCGCCCGGCTACCCCGACCGGCGTGCCGCTGATTGGCGCCAGTCGCTATCGCAACCTGTGGCTGAACCTGGGCCACGGTGCCCTGGGCTTTACCCTGGCGTGCGGCAGCGGCCAATTGCTCGCCGAGTTGATCGGCCAACACGTCCCTTCCATTGATATGCAGGGCCTGGCGCCCCGCGCCGCATAAGGATGCACCCATGACCATCACGCGAATCAGCAGCAACGAACGACTGTCCGGCGCCGTCACCTTCAAGGACCTGGTATTCCTCTCGGGCCAGGTGCCGGGCGAGGGTGTCGACGTGGCGACCCAGACCCGCGAAGTGCTGGCGAAGATCGACGGGTTGCTGGCCCAGGCCGGCAGTGACAAGGATCATGTCTTGAATGCGACCATTTACTTGAAAGATATCGGCAACGGTTTCGCCCCAATGAATGATGTGTGGTCTGCCTGGCTGTCGCCGGGCATGGCGCCGACGCGCACCACCTTGCAGGCGGAACTGGCGCGACCGAGTGTGCTGGTGGAAATCAGCGTGATTGCTGTCCGTAAATAACTCAAAGACCAACGGAGAATAACAATGAAAAAAATCCTGTTGACCGGTTGCACCCTGGGGCTGTTGCTGGGGGCGCAGGCCCATGCCAACCAAGCGCCGCTGGACGGCACGCTGGGCAAGATCGCCAGCGCCAAGTCGATCACCCTGGGCTATCGCGATGCGTCGGTGCCGTTTTCCTACGTGGGGGATAGCAGTGGCAAGCCCATGGGGTATTCGGTGGACCTGGCGAGCAAGATCGTCGAGCGCATCGAGGAGAAAACCGGGGTGGCCGATCTCAAGGTGAAATACAACCTGGTGACTTCACAGACGCGTATTCCGCTGGTGCAGAACGGCACTGTCGACCTCGAATGCGGCTCCACCGGGGTGACTGCAGAGCGCCAGCAGCAGGTGGCATTTTCCTACGGCTTTATCTACGTGAAGGGGCAGTTGCTGACCGCCAAGGACAGCGGTATCCAGGGCTTTGACGACCTCAAGGGCAAAAACGTGGTGACCACCGCCGGTACCACCAACGAGCGGTTTCTCAAGAACTACAACGCCGAGCACAAGACCAATATGTTCGTGATCAGCGCCAAGGACCACGGCGAGGCGTTCAAGATGCTCGAGACCGGTCGCGCGGCGGCGTTCTATATGGACGATGCGCTGCTCTACGGTGAGCGCGCCAAGGCCAGGGATCCGCACAAATGGGTGGTGGTCGGCAAAGAGCAATCGCGGGAAATCTACAGCTGCATGGTGCGCAAGGGCGACCCGCAGTTTCTCGCGGTGGTCAATGAGGCACTGGGCGACCTGTACCGCTCGGGGGCGATCAACGGGATTTACCAGCGTTGGTTTGAACAGCCGATTCCGCCCAAGGGCTTGAACCTGGAATTCCCGATGACCAGCGAGTTGAAGGCGATCATTGCCACGCCGGTGAGTGACCCGGTGGAGTGATCACCCGATCAACTGTAGGCGCCGGCGTGCCGGCGCTTGCGTTGGAGGCGGGGTTAGAAATCGCCCCAGAGTTGCTGGGCCACCGCCAGCGCGACGACGGGCGCCGTCTCGGTCCGCAATACGCGCGGGCCCAGGCGGGCGGCATGGAAGCCGGCGTCTTGCGCGGTTTGCACTTCATTGTCGGTCAACCCGCCTTCAGGACCGATCAGGAAGGCCAGGCTGGCAGGCTTGGCATGGCTGACCAGCGGCTCGGCCACCGGGTGCAGGACCAGTTTCAAGTCGGCCTCGGTCTGCTTCAACCAGTCCGCCAGCAGCAGCGGTGGGTGAATCACTGGCACTGTCGAACGCCCACATTGCTCGCACGCGCTGATTGCCACCTGGCGCCAGTGCAGCAGGCGTTTGTCGGCGCGTTCATCCTTGAGGCGCACTTCGCAGCGCTCGCTGAAAATCGGCGTGATCGCATTGACGCCCAGTTCGGTGGCTTTCTGTATCGCCCAATCCATGCGCTCGCCCCGCGACAACCCCTGGCCGAGGTGGATGTGCAGCGGCGATTCAGCCTGCCCGGCGAAGCTTTGCGTGAGTTGCACGCTGACGCGCTTCTTGCCGACATCCAGCAAAGTACCCAGGAACTCCTGGCCGGAACCGTCGAACAATTGCACGGCGTCGCCTTCGTTCATGCGCAGTACACGGCTGATGTAGTGCGCCTGGGCTTCGGGCAACTCGTGCTCGCCAAGGCTCAGCGGGGTGTCGGTGAAAAAGCGGGACAGTCTCATTTCTGTTCTCTGGAAAATAAGGTGTTTCTGCAGGCGCCGGCTTGCCGGCGCCTGCAGGGGTGTGATCAGCCGGGATCGCGAAAGCCTGGGTGGAAGTCCTTCGGCACGGCGACACTGACTTTGCTGTTGGTGGCAATGTCGATGCCTTCACTGGCCACCTCGGCCAGGAAATCGATCTGCTCCGGCGTGATCACATACGGCGGCAGGAAATACACCACGCTGCCCAAGGGCCGCAACAGCGCACCGCGTTCCAGGGCATGCTCGAAGACCTTCAGGCCACGGCGTTCCTGCCACGGGTAGGCGGTCTTGGTGGCTTTGTCCTGGACCATCTCGATGGCCAGGACCATGCCGGTCTGGCGCACTTCCGACACGTGCGGGTGGTCCACCAGGTGGGCGGTGGCGGTGGCCATGCGCTGGGCCAGGGCCTTGTTGTTCTCGATGACGTTGTCTTCTTCGAAAATATCCAGGGTCGCCAAGGCGGCCGCGCACGCCAGCGGATTGCCGGTGTAGCTGTGGGAGTGCAGGAAGGCGCGCAGGGTCGGGTAGTCGTCGTAGAAGGCGTCGTAGACATCATCGGTGGTGACCACCGCCGCCAATGGCAGGTAGCCGCCGGTGAGGGCCTTGGACAAACACAGGAAATCCGGGCGGATACCGGCCTGCTCGCACGCGAACATGCTGCCGGTGCGGCCGAAGCCCACGGCGATTTCATCGTGGATCAGGTGCACGCCATAGCGGTCACAGGCTTCGCGCAGTAGCTTGAGGTACACCGGGTGGTACATGCGCATACCGCCGGCGCCCTGGATCAGCGGCTCGACGATCACCGCCGCGACGCTGTCGTGGTTGTCGGCGAGGGTCTGCTCCATGGCCTGGAACATGTTGCGCGAATGCTCTTCCCAGCTCATGCCTTCGGGACGCAGGTAGCAATCCGGGCTCGGCACCTTGAGGGTGTCCAAGAGCAGCGCCTTGTAGGTTTCGGTAAACAGCGGCACATCGCCCACCGACATCGCGGCGATGGTTTCGCCGTGGTAGCTGTTGGTCAGGGTGACGAAGCGCTTCTTGTTCGGCAGGCCGCGGTTGAGCCAATAATGAAAGCTCATCTTCAGCGCCACTTCGATGCACGACGAACCGTTGTCGGCATAGAAACAGCGGGTCAGGCCTTCGGGCGTCATCGCCACCAGGCGCTCGGACAGTTCGATCACCGGTTGGTGGCTGAAACCGGCGAGGATCACGTGTTCGAGTTGGTCGACCTGATCCTTGATGCGCTGGTTGATACGCGGGTTGGCGTGGCCGAACACGTTGACCCACCAGGAGCTGACGGCATCGAGGTAGCGCTTGCCTTCGAAATCTTCCAGCCACACGCCTTCACCGCGCTTGATGGGGATCAGCGGCAGTTGCTGGTGGTCTTTCATCTGGGTGCAGGGATGCCACAACACGGCCAGGTCGCGTTGCATCCACTGGTTGTTCAAGCCCATCGGTCATCTCCTCGAAGCGGTCCTGCGTGTGGCGCAGGTGAAACAGTCGCGCAAGCCTATGCAATGCAGGCCTGTGTCACAACCCATTGCGAGTTTGAAGCGTAAATTGGTGGTAAACGCAGGACAGTCCGTCACGTTTCTTCTGGATAGTCCTTAATCTCTTGTTAACTTACTCTGCATACGCTCTTGATCGTATTTCTCGATATTTCAAAGCGAAATTTTCCGCTTTAATTCGATAGGTAAATCGATAGTCTTGCCACAGCTCTTACGGGATTTGGGACATGCAACTACGTAATTCACCGGCCCGCTATGGCTGGGTCAGCATCGTTTTGCACTGGGGCGTGGCCCTGGTGGTGTTCAGTCTGTTCGCATTGGGCCTGTGGATGGTCGGTCTCGACTACTACAGTGCCTCGCGCAAAGACGCCCCGGACCTGCACAAGAGCATGGGCATTACGCTGTTCGCCATCATGCTCGTGCGGATCGTCTGGCGCCTGGTCAGCCCGCCGCCGCCACCGCTTGCCAGCTATAGCCGCATGACGCGTCTGGGCGCTGCGTTTGGCCACGCGTTCCTGTATCTCGGTCTGTTTGCCGTGATGATTGCCGGTTACCTGATTTCCACCGCAGACGGTGTCGGGATCCCGGTGTTTGGCTTGTTTGAGATTCCTGCGCTGGTTTCCGGGCTACCGGACCAGGCAGACACTGCAGGCGTGGTGCATTTGTACCTGGCCTGGGTATTGGTGGTGTTCGCCGGCCTGCATGGCGTGGCCGCGCTGAAACACCATTTCATTGATCGTGATGTGACCCTGGTTCGTATGCTGGGGCGCAAAGCCTGATGTTCAACCTCGACTCACAAGGAATAGAAAGCATGTTGAAAAAGACGCTCGCCGCTCTGGCAATCGGTACCGCCCTGCTGTCTGCTGGTCAGGTGATGGCCGCCGACTACAAGATCGACAAGGAAGGCCAGCACGCCTTCATCGACTGGAAAATCAGCCACCTGGGCTACAGCTACATCCACGGTACCTTCAAGGACTGGGATGGTTCGTTCAGCTGGGATGCCGCCAAGCCTGAAGCCAGCAAAATCGCGGTCGACGTGAAAACCGCCAGCCTGTGGTCGAACCACGCAGAACGTGACAAGCACATCGCCAGCAAGGACTTCCTCGACGTTGGCAAGTTTGCCGATGCCAAGTTCGTGTCCACCGCTGTTAAATCCACCGGCGAAAAAACCGCTGACGTGACGGGCGACCTGACTTTCCACGGCGTGACCAAGCCTGTGACCTTCAAGGCGACCTTCAACGGTGAAGGCAAGGATCCATGGGGCGGCGAACGTGCTGGCTTCAACGCCACCACTACCGTCAACCTGAACGACTTCGGCATCAAAGGCCCAGGCCCGTCCTCGCAGACCGTGGACCTGGACATCTCGCTGGAAGGCGTCAAGCAGAAGTAATTTCTGTTATTACCCGAAAAAACCGGATCCTGAGATCCGGTTTTTTTATGCCTGGAATGCACGCAATGTGGGCGCTGGCCTGCCTGCGATGCGGGCGCATCCAAGCATCAGGCACACCGAGTCGATACAATCGCAGGCAAGCCAGCTCTCACAGTTGATCAGTGTCGAGTCAAAAAAAATGCCCCGTCTCGAAAGAGGCGGGGCATTTTTTGTGGTGCTGTGAAACTCAGCGGTTGCGGGTCAGCAGCGCCGGTTTTTCACCACGAGGACGGCCTGGCAGTTGATCCAACTGCTCCGGTGTCGGGAAGCGGTCGGCTTTCGACTCCTTGTGGATGATCTTCGGCGCCGGGCCACCGCGCGGGTTCTGCACGGCGGGTTCTGACAAGCGTGGCTGGTCGTCACGGGCCGGGCGACGGTTGTTGCTGCGCGAATCATCGCGACGGGCCTGGCCATCACGTGGCGCGCCGTTACGCGGGCCGTTGCGCTTGGCCGGTGGGGTACCGGTGGTGCCGCCGCTGCTGTTGCGCGGACCGTTCTGACGACCGCCCTGTGGCTGGCCGCCACGTGGGGCACCAGCGCCGGCACCTTGCGCCGGGGCGCCTGGACGACGGCCACGACCCTGGGCCGGGTTGGCCTGGGGCACGTAGTCGACGCGGTTACCGAAGTTATCCACGTCGTCGTCGAGGAACTCGTCCGGGGCGCGGTCGGCTGCAGCGCGTGGTGGCTGGGTCGGCTGGCGCTGTTCGCGGGCCGGGGTGCCTTCACGTGGTTTTTGCTCACGGGCCGGGCGCTCGCCACGGCCGTTGGTAGGCGCTTTTTCCTTGCCGCCCTTGTCCTTGCCCTTGTCGCGACGACCACCGCCACCGCCGCCGCCGTTCGGGCCATCGCCCTTCGGACCGCGTGGGTTGCGTGGGTTGCGCACGTCCGGACGCTCGCGCGCTTCTGGCTTTTCAGCCTCGACGGCGCTGGCATCGAAGCCCATCAGGTCGCCGTCGGCGATTTTCTGCTTGGTCATGCGCTCGATGCTTTTCAGCAGTTTTTCTTCGTCCGGTGCAACCAGGGAGATGGCTTCACCCGAACGACCGGCACGGCCGGTACGGCCGATACGGTGCACGTAGTCTTCGTCGACGTTCGGCAGTTCGAAGTTGACCACGTGTGGCAGTTGGTCGATATCCAGGCCGCGGGCGGCGATATCGGTGGCCACCAGGATGCGCACTTCACCGGCCTTGAAATCGGCCAGGGCTTTGGTGCGGGCGTTCTGGCTCTTGTTGCCGTGGATGGCGACGGCGGTGAGGCCGTGCTTGTCCAGGTACTCGGCCAGGCGGTTCGCGCCGTGCTTGGTGCGGGTGAACACCAGTACCTGTTCCCACGCGCCGGCGGTGATCAGGTGGGCCAGCAGCGCACGCTTGTGGCTGGCGGCCAGGCGGAACACGCGTTGTTCGATCCGCTCGACCGTGGTGTTCGGCGGCGTGACTTCAATGCGTTCCGGGTTGTGCAGCAGCTTGCCGGCCAGGGCGGTGATGTCGTTGGAGAACGTTGCCGAGAACAGCAGGTTCTGACGTTTGGCCGGCAGGCGTGCGAGGACCTTTTTCACGTCATGGACAAAGCCCATGTCGAGCATGCGGTCTGCTTCGTCCAGCACGAGGATTTCCACGTGGGACAAGTCGACGCTGCCTTGGCCGCACAGGTCGAGCAAGCGACCGGGGCAGGCAACCAGCACGTCGACACCACGGGACATGGCCTGAACCTGTGGGTTCATGCCGACGCCGCCGAAGATGCAGGCGCTGACGAACTTCAGGTCGCGGGCATACAGCTTGAAGCTGTCGTGCACTTGCGCGGCGAGTTCGCGGGTGGGGGTCAGGACCAGTACGCGCGGTTGGCGCGGGCCGTGACGCTGGGATTTGTCCGGGTGACCATTGGGGAACAACCGCTCCAGAATCGGGAGGGCGAAGCCGCCGGTTTTACCAGTACCTGTCTGAGCCGCAACCATCAGGTCGCGACCTTGCAACACGGCGGGAATGGCCCGCTGTTGCACCGGAGTAGGCTCGGTATAGCCCGCTGCCTCGATGGCGCGGACTAAAGCCTCGGAGAGACCGAGGGAAGCAAAGGACATGAGTAATCCTGTTTTAGTTAGGGCTTGGCCCAGAGGGATAATCTTGCCGGGCGCGAATGGCGCTTAGGGGAGCGCAATCCCGTCCGGTCCTGCTGCGTCTGGCGAGCACTCCACCGGCTCGCGCGGGCTGAAAGCTGCGCTGTAGCGGGGTTGGGTGCCTTTTTCAAGACCTCAGCGGCCGGGCGTAAGCCTGGCGGAAAGGCCGGAGTATAACAGAGCAATCACTGCGCGCTGCTTTCCTGCTGCTCAACGGTGTCTCCTGCTGCCGATATGGCCTGGATTCCACCATATTTGGCACTCAAGGCGGCGTAGGCCGGTTCCTGTTTGAAGCGCCTGAGCTCGGCGGCAAAGCGCTGCACCAGCAGGTCCATGCCCGCACCCCGGCGCACGGCCAGGAACTGCGGCTGGCGGCTGACCACGACCTGGGCCTGGCTGACCTTGCCTTCCAGGCCCATGGCCTTGATCACGTGCTGGCCGACCCGGCGGTCGGTGATCACCAGGTCGATGCGCCCGAGCATCAATTTGCCGAAGTTGGCCTCATGGCTGGGCGCCGCTTCGCGGTTGAACAGCGTGGAATCGCTGAACGGCTCGCCGTACAGGTAGCCTGGCGAGGTGCCGACGGTCAGGCCGCGCAGGTCCTCAAGGCTTTGGGCCGGGTACGGCCGTTCGTTGGCGTAGAACAGGGCGAACTCGACTTGTGACAGCGGTTCGCTGGGGTAGAGCAGCAGCGCGTCGCGCTCATGGCTGTGGAAAATATCCAGCGCGCCGTCGGCCTGGCCCTGGTCAAGCATGGCCAGGCAGCGCTTCCAGGGCAGGAATTGCCACTCTACATCGACCCCCAGGCGCTGGAACACGATCACCGTGGTGTCGTAGTCCAGTCCCTGCATGGCGCCGCGTTCTTCGT
Source organism: Drepana arcuata (assembly GCA_016069955.1). Taxonomy (NCBI): domain Eukaryota; kingdom Metazoa; phylum Arthropoda; class Insecta; order Lepidoptera; family Drepanidae; genus Drepana; species Drepana arcuata. The sequence goes on along the minus strand of JACCPG010002712.1, from coordinate 8,375 downwards.
ACACATAGGGTGCCCAGGGCTCGGTGACAATGCGCAGTTTCTCGCCATAAGCGGCCAGGCTCAGGCAAGTGAAAAGGGCAGCGGTCGCAAGCTTCAGGATCACGGGCATACCCTGAGGTTACGACGCTCCTGCGCTAAAGAGAAGCTCTGGCACACGCATCTGCAGGCGGTATCAATGCGTCTGCGAACTCATCAGGTGCTCGTAGATGGCGGTACGCCGCTCACCGAGAATCAGGCGCACCAACGGGTTGGCGAACCAGTGCTCCAGCTGGTGTGCATCGACCGGGCGCTGCTGGCGCTCTTCCTGATTCTGGCGGGCCTTGTCCCACCAAACCGGGCCACATGCCTGGTCGAACTCGTTTTGGTGCTCGTAGCACCCGTAGAGAATCTCGCGGATGAACTGCTGCTTGCGCTTGGGCAGGGCCAGGGTGATCAGCTTGTACATCAGGCGCTGCAGGCGTGGCGGGCGCGGCAAGTGGGCGGAGACCTTGCGTGTGTCGGCCAGGGCCAGCGTGCTGATGGGGCTGGCCCTGTGCTTGGTGATCCACGCCTTGACCTTGGCCCGGAACAGCTGTTTGCGGCTCCAGTAATGGTGGATCAGGTCCGGGCATTGGCGCACGTTGACCTGGCGGTAGGCGGCAACCGACAGGCAGAACTCTTCCAGGGTGTAGGCGCCGAGAGCCATCGGGAACAGTTCGTCCATCAGCGCGATCGACTGGTCCAGCAGGTGCGCGTCCTGGCGTGCCAGGCCCATGACCCCGGAGTTGAGCAGCCACATGTTGTCGTCGGCCAGGCCTTTTTCGCTCAGGTATGGCGCGAGCGCTTCGTACAGCACGCTTTCGCGGTTATCGCCGTACTTGGCGTGGAAGGCGTTGCACAGCAGGGTGCCGGGCGCGACGCGCTCGAACAGGGCCATGGGCGAGTCGTGGAAAAACGTATCGGTGTCGATCAGCAGTGCCCGCTCCGCCGTTTCCAGGACTTGGCGCAACAGCACGTGCTTGGTGCGGAAATGGTAACCGTGAGGCTCGCTCCAGCGTTTGCGCGTGGCCTCATCCAGTACGTGGACCTGCACCGGCAGGCCGTCGTAGGGCGCCGGGTTGTCGCTGAACACCTGGATGTCCAGGGGCAGGTCCTCGGTTGCGCCCAGCTGCGCCAGGGCACTGGCGATGCTGAATACCGCTTCCTGATGATAGGTCTCGGCGCCGAATACCAGGTAAACCAGCTGCGGGCGGGGAGTCGGGGACGCTGTATTCATTTACTGCAGGCTTCCATTCCGGGGAGATGTGAACAAAAAAAGCCCTCGTATAAACGAGGGCCTGGGTGCAGCTCGGTCAGACCTCAGCGCGGCAGCTTGAGGTTGTTCCAGATTGCAAGGCTCGGCTCAGCCTGGTTAAGCGTATAGAAGTGCAGCCCGGGTGCGCCACCTTGCAGCAATTCTTCACACATGCTGCTGATGACCTGTTCACCGAACGCCTGAATGCTCTTGACGTCGTCGCCGTAGGCTTCCAGTTGCTTGCGGATCCAGCGTGGGATCTCGGCACCGCACGCGTCGGAGAAACGTGCCAGCTTGCTGTAGTTGGTGATCGGCATGATGCCTGGCACGATCGGGATGTTCACACCCATGGCCCGTACGCGCTCGACGAAGTAGAAGTAGCTGTCGGCGTTGAAGAAGTACTGGGTGATCGCGCTGTCGGCGCCGGCGTTGGCCTTGCGCACGAAATTCTGCAGATCGTCTTCGAAGTTGCGCGCCTGGGGGTGCATCTCCGGGTAAGCCGCCACTTCGATATGGAAGTGATCGCCGCTTTCTTCACGGATGAAACTCACCAGGTCGTTGGCGTAGCGCAGCTCACCGCTGGCCATGCCCATGCCGGATGGCAGGTCGCCACGCAAGGCGACGATGCGCTTGATGCCGGCTTGTTGGTATTGGGTCAGCAGGCCGCGCAGGTCGGCCTTGCTGTCGCCCACGCACGACAAGTGCGGAGCGGCGGGAATGTTGGCTTCGCTTTCCAGCTGCAGCACGGTGTTGATCGTGCGGTCACGGGTCGAGCCGCCGGCGCCGTAGGTGCAGGAGAAGAAGTCAGGGTTGTAGCTGGCCAGTTGCTTGGCAACGGCCATCAGTTTTTCATGTCCAGCATCGGTCTTGGTCGGGAAGAACTCGAAGCTGTAGCGACGGTCTTGGGACATGTGAGGTCTCCAGCTGCAAGTTGCAAGCCTCAAGCTGCAAGAGGGCGGTGTGCCTGTTCTTGCAGCTTGGAGCTCGCAGCTGGTAGCTGCTTAAAGAGCAATGAAGTAGCAAGCCCTCGGCACAAGCGCATTTCTTGACGCTTGCCGCTGAAAGCTTGCCGCTGCTTAGTAGCGGTAAGCGTGCGGCTTGAACGGACCTTCGACGGTCACGCCGATGTAGTCGGCCTGGGTCTTGGTCAGTTGAGTCACGACGCCACCGAAGCCGCGGACCATTTCCAGGGCCACTTCTTCGTCGAGTTTCTTCGGCAGTACTTCCACGGTCAGGCGCTCGGCTTTCTGGGCAGGCGACAGGTCGGCGTATTTCTGGCCGAACAGGAAGATCTGGGCCAGAACCTGGTTGGCGAACGAGCCATCCATGATGCGGCTTGGGTGGCCGGTGGCGTTGCCCAGGTTAACCAGGCGGCCTTCAGCCAGCAGGATCAGGTAGTCATCGTTCTGCGGGTCGAAATCGCCAGCGCCAGTACGGTGAACCTTGTGTACCTGTGGCTTCACTTCTTCCCACGCCCAGTTCTTGCGCATGAAAGCAGTGTCGATTTCGTTGTCGAAGTGACCGATGTTGCACACTACGGCGCGCTTTTTCAGGGCCTTGAGCATGTTCGCATCGCAAACATTGACGTTACCGGTTGTGGTCACGATCAGGTCGATCTTGCCCAGCAGGGCTTTGTCGATGCTCGCTTCGGTGCCGTCGTTCTGGCCGTTGATGAACGGCGAAACCACTTCGAAACCGTCCATGCAGGCTTGCATGGCGCAGATCGGATCGACTTCGGACACCTTGACGATCATGCCTTCCTGACGCAGGGACTGGGACGAACCCTTGCCCACGTCACCGTAGCCGATCACCAGGGCTTGCTTGCCCGACAGCAGGTGGTCGGTGCCGCGCTTGATGGCATCGTTCAGGCTGTGACGGCAGCCGTACTTGTTGTCGTTCTTGCTCTTGGTCACCGAGTCGTTGACGTTGATGGCCGGGATTTTCAGCTCGCCCTTGGCCAGCATGTCCAGCAGGCGGTGTACGCCGGTGGTGGTTTCTTCGGTCACGCCGTGGACGCGGTCGAGGATCTGCGGGTACTTCTTGTGCAGGAGCTCGGTCAGGTCGCCGCCGTCGTCGAGGATCATGTTGGCGTCCCATGGCTTGCCATCCTTGAGGATGGTTTGCTCCAGGCACCACTCGTACTCTTCTTCGGTCTCGCCTTTCCAGGCGAACACGGCGATACCGGCAGCAGCGATAGCGGCAGCGGCCTGGTCTTGAGTCGAGAAGATGTTGCAGGACGACCAGCGTACTTCGGCACCCAGGGCAACCAGGGTCTCGATCAGCACGGCAGTCTGGATGGTCATGTGGATGCAGCCGAGGATCTTCGCGCCCTTGAGCGGTTGCTCAGCGGCATACTTGCGACGCAGGCCCATCAGCGCAGGCATTTCGGATTCGGCGATAAAGGTTTCGCGACGGCCCCAGGCAGCGAGGGACATGTCGGCGACTTTGTAGTCGTTGAAATCTGCAGGCGTGTTTACAGCGCTCATGAAGAGCCTCCATTCGTAGTGTGCGAATGGGCGCCGTTGTGCGTTTAGTATCCAGCTGGCTAACCAGGCCGGACAACGCCCCATCCGAGCCTGACAGGTTGAACCTGCTGCAGCGCCCCTCGGACAGGTGGCGGGAGAACGGTAGTAGCCGTTCTGAAATCGGGGGCGATTATAGCTGTCTTTGTCCGGCTAGTGGCAAGCAACAAGCTACAAGCGGCAAGTAAGAGCGAATCGGCTACTACTTGCAGCTTGTCGCTTAAAACTTGAAGCTGGGGGCCACAACCCAATCGCCAAACATCTCAAACCTGGAGTCCCCATGAACTTCCACACCCGCAAATGGGTAAAACCCGAAGACCTCAACCCCAACGGCACCCTGTTCGGTGGCAGCCTGTTGCGCTGGATCGACGAAGAAGCGGCAATCTATGCGATTGTCCAGTTGGGCAACCAGCGCGTGGTGACCAAGTACATCTCCGAAATCAACTTCGTCAGTGCCTCGCGCCAGGGCGACATCATCGAACTGGGCATCACCGCCACCGAATTCGGCCGCACCTCGATCACCCTGACCTGTGAAGTGCGCAACAAGATCACCCGTAAAAGCATCCTCACCGTCGAGAAAATGGTCTTCGTCAACCTCGGTGAAGATGGCCTGCCAGCGCCTCACGGCCGTACGGAAATCAAGTACGTCAAGGACCAGTTCCAGGAGGATGGCATCCAGGAATAACTGCATGCCCACCGGTTTGGTTTCTGTTACCTGATTGTTCCGGTTGGATCTTTCCCAGGCGCTGTCATCACTCAGCACTACACCCCCGCAGAGTGAGTCAGCGCATGAAAGTGCTCAATCCGGTCAACCCCGTTCAGTTTCCCTCGCCTGGAGATGTCAGTACCCGCGTCGATCACACCGCGAAGACGTTACGGGTGGAGGGCGGCGGCGCGCGCAATCTGATCCTCCAGCGCGATCCCCATGGGCGAGTGGAGGTGACATTGTCGCGGCCGCCCATCACGCATTTGGTGCTCAGCGGTGGTGGCGCCAAGGGGGTTGCCTTTTCGGGGGTGGTGCAGGCACTCGAGGACGCCCGGAAGCTGGAAGGCATCCAGGTGATTTCCGGCTCATCCGCCGGTGCGATTTCTGCGGCATTGATTGCCAGTGGAATGAGTGCCGCAGCCTTCGATGGACTGTCGGACAACATCAGTCTGCCAACCTTGCTGAACAGCAAAGACCCTGTGACGGCCTGGTTGCAGGACGCCAGTTCGACACTGGGCAAATACCTCGGGTACTTGCCGGGCCCGGTCGGCAATATTTCCCAGTTGCTGATGACCCTGCTGCCGCGCCTGAAAACCGATGCCGCCCCGCTGGAGGACATGATCCGCGACGAGTCGCGCAAGGCGCTTCTTGGTCATATTGCCGACACTCCCAGAGAAACCCGACCTGCCGACGTCATGCGCATTGCTGACAAGCTCAGTGCTGGTGGCGCGCCGACGTTTGCCGACCTTGAGGTGTTAAGCCGCAGTATTGCAGCGGTCAAGCAACTCAATATCACCGGCACGGGCATGTTTGGAGGGCGTCCACAGTTGGTAGTGTTCAACAGCAGTTTGACGCCGGACATGGATATTGCCCGCGCTGCGCATATTTCGGGTTCGTTGCCGGCACTGTTCAAAAGCCCTGTGGAACAGGGGCATGGCTTCCAGATGGCGACAGAAACCACGACCTTTCAGGACGGTGGCCTGATGCTCAATACGCCAGCGCCAGGCGTGGTGGACCGATTGTTTGCCGAGAGCCTCCTGAGCAAGCCCGAGTCGCTGATCATCAAATTCGAGCCTGACTCCGCCGAGGAGCCTGCCCAAAGTGGCAGTTTTTTCAGCAGCTTGGTCGACTGCATTACGGGAACGCCACATTCGGCTGCCGAGGCTTACCAGGATAATAGGCTCAAGGCATTTGCCGACCAGACGCTGGTGTCGCCACTGAATACCGAACAGGGAGATTTTCGCGGCCTGTTCAACGGTACGGTCAACTTCACCATGAAGGATGAGCACAAGCAGCACCTGCAGGAAAGGACCCGTGAAGCGGTGGCTGGGCACCTGCAGAATCTGGCCTCGACGAGGGAGTCTCACTCGTTCGGCTCGCTGGATGCGGCGGTGCTGGCGATGGATGATGAAACACTGGCCAGTGTGCAGACGGCGTTGCAGGCAGACAGTGCCGCAGCCAGTGTGCTGATGTTTCGAGAAGAAGCGAAACAGGCATTGCGCGCGCTGGACCATGCGATTACAGAGGTCGATAAGTCGCATGCTGGCTTGCTGTTCACACCGAAGCTGTCGTCGGCAGTGCGCAATCTGGAAGCACTTGCCCGAAGTCCCGAGCAATTGGAGTGGTTGGGACGGCGCTTGAATGACCCAGGCCAGCGAAATTTTCAGCGATTGCTGCAAGTGGCTGCTAATCAGGGCTCCGGCGATGTACCGTCCGCCTCCAGGGTCATGGCTTGCGCTGTTGCCGAAATGAAACGTCGCGATATTGCGGTGAGTGCCGAGAGCTTTACACGGGAGGTTATCTACCCGTCACTGTTCCGACCTGGCCAGCCGGCATCCAATGTCGAACTGTTGCAGCGCGCGGCACGAGACTTGGCCAAGGCCATCACGCCGCAGGCGTTCAATCGTGTGCTTGATGATCTCAGCGAACATTACCAGGCGCGCAACAATCCATGGAGCATGTCTTCCAGTGACACTACTGTGGAGATGGCCAAGGCCTGGCGCAAGCGGGTTTAGTTGCCTGGTCACTGAACAGCTACTGTGCCGGCATGTCGTAGCTACAGGCACTCCTCGGACTCTGGTACATCATGGCCACTCAAGCAGACGGCAAGACCCCCAACCTGTCGCAGGAAGAGCAACAGGACGTAGACAAGAACCAACCCCCCCGCGCGGCGGTGTTGCATGAAATCATCCGCACCCAGGGCGACCAGGAGCTGGAGCGCAGCGTCGCCGCCTTGTGGTGGTCGGCGCTGGCTGCCGGCCTGACCATGGGACTGTCGCTGATGGCGATGGGCTTGCTCAACTCGCGTCTGCCAGATGGCGAGGCCTTCAAGGTCATCGCCAGCTTCGGCTACTGCGCGGGCTTCCTTGCGGTGATCCTGGCGCGCCAGCAATTGTTCACCGAAAACACCCTGACTGCCGTGCTGCCGGTGATGAGCAAGCCTACGCTGGGCAACGCGGGACGCCTGCTGCGCTTATGGACAGTCGTGCTGGTCGGCAACCTGTGCGGCACCCTGCTGGTGGCGTATGTGATGTTGCACCTGCCGATCTTCGATACCAAGACCGACCTGGCCTTCCTCGAAATCGGCCGCAAGATCATGGAAAACGACGCCGGCCAGATGTTTGCAAAAGGCATCGTTTCCGGTTGGATGATCGCGACCATGGTGTGGATGATCCCCTCCATGGAAAGCGCCAAGATGTGGATCATTATCCTGATCACTTACCTGATGGCGCTGGGGGACTTCACCCATATCGTCGTCGGTTCGGCCGAGGTTTCGTACCTGGTGTTTGCCGGCGAATTGCCGTGGAAAGACTTCTGGCTGGTGTTTGCCGGTCCGACCCTGGCCGGCAATATCATCGGCGGCAGCTTTATCTTTGCGTTGATCAGTCACGCGCAGATTCGCAGTGAAAGCAGCTTGCCGGGAAAAACCGCTGCGGACCCGAGGCATCCGCAGCAGATCAACAAGGATCAGTGAGGCTCGGGCGTGGCTTGGGGCTCGTCCCGAGTCACGCGCTTGACCAGCCTGCCGATGCTCAACCCCTGCAACAGGATCGACGACAGCACCACGATGTAGGTGATGCTCAGCAGCAGGTCGCGCTCCGGGCCGAGCGGCAATGCCAGTGCCAGCGCTACCGAAACCCCGCCGCGCAAGCCGCCCCAGGTCAGGATGCGGATGGTCCCGCGTGGCACCGTGCGCCAGCGGCGCAGCAGCAGGATCGCCGGAGCAACGGTCAGCAGGCGTGACAGCAGGATTGCCACGGCCAGGAGGCTGGCAGCGAAGACGTGCAGCCAGTTGAATGGCAACAGCAGCAGCTCCATGCCGATCAGCGCGAACAGCAGCGCGTTGAGCATGTCATCGAGCAGCTCCCAGAAGCCATCCAGATAGCGACGGGTCATGTCGTTCATCGCCAGCTTGCGTCCCAGGTTGCCGATGATCAGACCGGCCACCACCATCGCAATCGGCGCCGAGACGTGCAGTTCGGTGGCCATCGCCGAACCGCCGATGACCAGGGCCAGGGTCAGCATCACTTCGATCTGGTGCTGCTCGATGCTCTTGATCATCAGGTACACGAGGTAGCCGATCAGGCCACCAAACACCACGCCGCCAATCGCCTCATGGGCAAACAGCATCGCGGTAGCGCCTACGGTCGGCGTTTCGCCCAGCTGTGCAATACCCAGTAAAACCGTAAACACCACCACCGCCGTGCCGTCGTTGAACAGTGACTCGCCGACGATCGTGGTTTTCAGCGGTTTGGAAGCGTTGGCGGTACGCAGCACGCCCAAGACTGCAATCGGGTCGGTGGGTGAGATCAGCGCGCCGAACAGCAGGCAGTAGAGGAAGCTCACGTGCCAGCCAAACAGCGCGAAGATGTAA
>JACCPG010002711.1:0-20290 GCA_016069955.1 Drepana arcuata | reverse complement strand
GTGAAGGAAAACATCGAGAGGAAACCTGCATACGTCTGAGAAGAAATTCAAAGGCGTATGTATAGTCGTGCTTGAGTAACGGCGATGGACTCGCCATCTGTCACGTTGGCACCTAATATACCTCTGGCGGAAAGTGGGTGTGTAATACTCACTCAAGCATGACTATACAGACGCTTTGCTTCTCAGACGTATGCATGTTTCCTCTCGACCAAAGATATGAATACATTAAAAGTATTTAATGTCCACTAACATCGAATTCTTTGCAATATTGTTTAATCATTTTAAACGTTCAACTGTCACACTATGTTACCTATTTTGCTATAGTCGTGTTTACAGACATTATTCACGGCGCTGTCTTAAGAGTATTTAATAAAAATATTCATGCGGAAGTCGCGTGTTAAATAAAAAAATACTAGTTCTCTTTGCCTAACTTTGCTCGAGTGACATTTTTTATCGCAGCGCCACCTAGCGGCTCCAATTGAGAATTTAGACCATTCTCGAATCCACTGAAAAGTGAAAACACAAAACTTCCTCAAAATTGGTCCAGATGTTTAGAAACAGTTCAGAAACGTACAAATGCTCAGAAGAATTATATATGAAGTAAGAAATATAATTTAATCACATGTAATTTTATTTTATATTATAAAATGTAACTAATTAGGAAGCTTCCATTATATAATATATGCAAGTGCATTAAATGCATTTTTATTCTGTATTCCCTCTCCCGCGCGAATGCACCTAACACTAAAATGTTGGTACACACTTATTTCCCACTGCCACGCGCTACACAAACAAGTTATTATATTTATAAAATCCTATTTAAATCACTCGCAACGATTTCGCAATGATTGTTATCTATAAGGTAGGTAGGTACTGTTTGTTTTTAGTTTGAACACTCAGAATACAGAAAGAACCAGAAGCCGCGTTGAGCTCTAATTACAAGCCGCGCGCTGTGTCCAAAAATCATAACTTGCGCCCCGCACCCGTCTCACCTCCACCCGCGTAATGTTGCTAGCTCAGACATTACTTACCCGTTTTGGGGTAAATGTTTAGGTCAGATATACTATTACACACACACTTTTAATGAAATCCACATATTGATCGGATTGCTACAAACCCAAACATAGGTACATAATTAAAAATATTATTACTACCTACTAATTTTAAACATAAACAGGGTTATTAGTTATTAGTACTACTGCAGCGGCCAGCAAAAGAGGCATTGATGAACGAAATGAATGAACAAAAGTAGCAGAACAAAAGTTGTTTGTTTTAATGTACAGACAGAATATACCCCTAAAAGCACGCTGACTAAGTGATTAACCCTGTATAAATATTTGTAAGCTGTTAAGTAGATTTAAAAAATATATATCATCATCAGCCTTATAATAGTCCACTGCTGGACATAGGCCTCCCCTAATTAGTGCCATAGCGCATATTTTACTAGTTATCATATAATTATATAATAACTAATAAAAGTTTGCATTCTAGGGAAAATTGCAACTCTCAATATTTGGCAACACTATTTACGACAATAATAGACCGAACAATTTATTCAATTATCAATTAACACAACATCTAAATGTACTACTTACGTATGAAATGTGATCCCATCTTGTTTTTTTTTTAGCCCAGCTGAATTTTTACACGTTCGGACGACACAGGAAGGCATAATTTAATTAAATCTTGCAGCGGTGAAGCGCGTCACGCGCGATGAGTGACTAGTCGCGTTCGCGTAAAACTACTCTATTTTAGAGTAGTTTTTTAGGCTTCAGTATTGGGCGCGTTAACGGCTTCTGGTTCTTTCTGTATTCTGAGTTTGAACATTACCGTTCGTGTCTAGCTGGCTCTGTCTCAGGTCGTGTGTCAAGCGGAAACATGATTCACTGAACAAGTTAAGGAGGCGACCGTTACAATTTAAATTGCTGCAGATGTGACGGGACAACAGTGGATTGCGGTACATACATACTTTGGTTGGGTTATATCGACGCGCGCTTTTTTTTTTTTTAACTTTTTGTTGTAAGTAACGGAAACGAGGGTTTTTAGCTCGAACGTCATTTGTGGTAAGTATTATTCTTGTAAGTGAGAATGTTTTTACAGTAGCCATGTAAGTATTTAGATTAATTTTAATGTCAAGATAGAATATAATTTTCTGTATAATTTGTCTTAAGTTGAATAGCTAAAAGCTAACTAAGTACACATCTTTCCACAACAGTCGCATTCTTTCATGATGGCGTATTACTGTCACTTTAGGTATGTATATTAGGTATGTATGTAGGTATGGTATAGTTTGTACCATCCACAAGAACGCGCCCCACCAATTTATAGATGAGGGGGTCGCGGGATGCGGGGTGTATGACTCAGTCTATTAATTTTGTGTTAATATAAATAAATTAGTGTGCGTGTGCACTCAGGCAAACAGTGTCGAAAATTGCACACTAAAAACTGTAGGGATGAATAGTGGGGCGCGTCTTCGTGGATGACAGTTTCTATAATGACATTTCTGTATCTGATGATGCTACTCTATACGTAGCGATAAAACAGAAAGGGTTTTTTGTTTAGGCGTGCAGGTTCAATAATTCTTCACGTAATTTCGTAGCGTCTAATGTTCTCTTGAGTCTTATAGTTGTAATACTCGCAAACAGCCGTTACTGAGACTCATATGTCAGCTTTGTGCACTACAACAGGCATTTAAGGAATTGTGAATTGTTATATATATATATATATATATATATATATATATATATATAACTATTTCTTATATATATATATATATATATATATAAGTATAAAATATAAGAAATAGTTTTTTTAAATTCATAATAATAATATATCCTCACGCCTTCCCACGAGGGTCCCCGAAGGGGTAGGCAGAGGTGTATAGGTAATACCCACACACCCACTTTCCGCCAGAGGTATATAAGGTGCCAACGTGATAGATGGCGAGTCCATCGCCGTTACTCAAGCACGACTATACATACGCCTTTGAATTTCTACTCAGACGTATGCAGGTTTCCTTTCGATGTTTTCCTTCACCGTTAAGCTCGTGGTGTGACTAATCAATATCAAAAGACATAGTTCTTTATTAAAATAAGAATTACTGTGTAAATCATTTATTTACAATAACAACAATTGATAATATTTACAAAGAACAATTGAAACTAACTACTTACAGATAAAATATTTGTTCCAAATCAAATTACTGTGTTAATATCTGGGGCAATCATTCGCCCCTAACTTTATAACTCTAAATATGATTATTAAGTGGGCAATGGTAACCGCTTACCATCAGGCGGACCGTATTTATTAAACTGCTTTGGCACATTTTATCACTAATTATTTATTTCTTAATGTGTATATCTTACTATTTAATATGCTATTTATAATAAAAATATTTTATTTCGTTCCAGACTAGTAAAATTTACTAGACCCGAACTAGCCAAGTAAGAGTAAGTGGTCAAAGAAAGGGTTCCGTACCATGGTGTTGAGATATAATACTAATGTATATTGGAATGCTCAAGTATATAAAAGTATATAAAGCGGAAAAATTAAAAGGATCGCGCAAAGCTTAAAGTTCATTGTTATTATTTATTTATTTAAGTCGCGCTACTGGAAATACATTTTTTTTCATTTCTAATATCTGAGATAAAACAGGCAAAGGTTGCACGTTGACAGTCTATGGGTATTGAACTAAAAAGATGGATAAGCAAATTCGATGTTAGTTTTGTTTTTTTTTAATTAATAATATTTTTCAACTAACAATTAATAAGTAATAAATTTTGTTAAAACTACTAAAATAGAATAAAAAATCCAATTCGTTTTGTTTTAACATTTCATTTGCGTTTTAACGATGAGATGAATTAATTCGAGTGATTTAAAAAGTGAAACACGGTGTCGGTCTGATGGTTTTGTGTCAAGGTCAGTCTCCCCTACCCCGGTGTTGGCAGTGAATAAAATTGTACTTGTTATTGTGTTTGCCATTATAAAAAAACATTATTACACATTACAAGGGGTTATATTTATTGTAAAAATGAGCGTCATGTGGCGACTACTTTATGGAATACTAGGTTTGCACCAGGGGTGCACTTGCCCTTATTTTGACTGCTCAGTTTCCTTGGACGGCATGATGCTAACGTCCTTCCTCAATAAACAGGCTAGCTAAAACAAAAATATTGTGTCAAATTTGATTTACTGAGATTTATAGTGTATTGAAACTTATTGCACTGCGAACGAGGGTGTGATTGTAAAGATGAAGAAAGGCATGTTACGTTGGTTTGGACACATAGAAAGGATGAGTGAAGAAAGATTGACGAAACAGATATACAAAGCAAAAGTGTGTGCAAGAAGTGGTAGAGGAAGGCCACGTTCCAACTACCTGGAACAAATCGATCGGACTCTCAAGGACGGGAACGTTAAGAGTATTCGACACCGACGAGCATGGATGAAGAGACTGATGAATGTGGACTAAGCGAAAGAGGTATGTAAGTCTGGAGAGAACAGGCGCTCTATACTCTCTGCCTACCCCATTAGGGACTTGGCGTGATGATATAATAAATAATAAATACCTGGGACAATTCCACATAAATTGACATAGTCCCATGTTAAGCAAAGCCTGTGTTATGGTAACTAGACAACGATATATTTACTTATATAGATAGATATATACATAAATACATATGTATGAAACTTATTCTGCCTCTTGATAATACCCCGCATAAACCTAGATATAATTGGTATTTTATTTTTTAATAAAGCAAATGTTTTTACTGTTACATGATCGAAACCGAAACCACAATCTTTGTATAAATTAACTGTTGCCGTAGAGCTGGCAACGGAAGCTCTCAAAAGGAATGATTAATCCCGTATTTGCAACATTTTGTATTGATACTAAAAATAAAAGCTACTGAAACACAGTTGTAGCGCCATCTATCGTATTTGTACAGGAACCTATTGAAATATACCCATGAAATTTTATCCAAATCGGTCCAGCCATTTGGGAGCTCAATGAATAACACACAGACAGTAATATGTATAAATAGATGCAAAAAAATATGTATGTGATCATACAACTTTATTTAAAGCTTTCAATAACTTACAATCTATGTAATTAAAGTTGTATTTAACTACTATTAATTAAGGTACGTATTTCCCCTTATGACTATAGATTTAGGTATTTATTTTGCCAATTCATGTTTTATTTATGTGTAAGATTGTGTATGTAGGTAATAATAATAATAACTCATTTATTTCAGATATTAAATACATAAATAAATTTACTAATTAACTAAAATACATTATTATAGATTGACAACTTATCTTATCTTAACATCATGAGTACTCAAAACCGACGAGCATGCATGAAGAGACTGATGAATGTGGACGAAGCGAAAGAGGTATGTAAGTCTAGAGAGAACTGGCGCTCTGTATTCTCTGCCTACCCCGTTAGGGACCTGGCGTGATGATATGATGATGTTCTTTAAGTGGTTAGTTTAATAGAATTCGTAATAAAGTATGCATTACCTCTAAAACGGAAACGTGAGCTAATTCCGTTTGTTAACGAAAGAAACATGAGAGGCAGCAGCATCAATTCTGAAGAGGTGACTCCGTTGTGGCCTGCTTCTTGTTTTTCTGCATCTTCATACATTGTCAACCGATAATGTCCGAATAATTTTGTTCGTTTCAATAAATCGTAAAAAATATATGTTTTTTTAATGGTATCTATACGCCTGCCCACGAGGGTCTCTGAAGAGGTAGGCAGAGGTGTGTAGATACCCACACTCCCGCTTTTTAACCACAGATGTGAAACTATTTTTTTTTCTTTTTTCCTTTGAATTGTAACTATATAAATGACACTTTCATTATTGTAACGAATGTTACCAACTGTTTTTTATTACTCGATTTAATAAAGGTATTTTTAAATGGTGTGTAATTCTTTAATAATAACCTTTGTCAAACACATTTTTTTTATGACTGCAAGTACAAAACTGACTCCTGATAGCCCGGTGATTAGGAATCGTTTTTGCGAAGTTTAAGTTCTATTCCAATTCACGAGAGCATAGCTTACGTGCTCTATGTAAAGTTTTTGCTTAGTTTGGGACTAGGTCAATTTATTTGGAGTTGCAGTGAAGTTTCCAGCTGCAGTAACTAACGGTCCGTAGGTAATACTAACCATTCATTATTATATATCCTCACGCCTTCCCCGAAGGGTCCCCGAAGGGGTAGGCAGAGGTGTATAGGTAGTACCCACACGCCCACTTCTGCCAGAGATATTTAGGTGCTAATTACTTTGTGACACGAGACATTTATTTCTTCTTAGCCTTACAGTTCTCAACCACCAGCATTGCGTTTCGAGTCGCCTGCAACGCTGAGATCGTAAGTAAGAACCACCAATGGATCTATGTGAACTTAAGTACTTAAGTTACTACAGTTAGTTCTTAACATTAGTTAAGTACAGTGATTAATCTCACCACGAGCTTTACGGTGAAGGAAAACATCGAGAAGAAACCTGCATACGTTAGAGAAGAAATTCAACGATTGAGAAAAGGCGATGGACTCCATTTGTCACGTTGATATTTAATAATCTCTCCGGCGAAAATCCTATCCCTTATGAATTGGCATGAACATATGTATGTATACATTGAAATAATCATTAAAACGTTCATACATTATTAATACAACTTTACATACAAGCGCGTTATGCAAGACATAATAACAAATTATCATAAACACTGGTAGCCTACTAAATATAGAACAATACACGCATTCATCAAATTCATGTGAATTTCAATGTGTTACGCAGGACTTTGCACGCCATTATGGCTAGAGGCGAGTCATATGTAAGCTATTCCCGTTGAAATAAAGCAAAATACTACTCTATATGTCCACTTTATATACTTCTAATCAGAAAAATCGGTAAATATAAAGGGTTATACATACATACATGTCATCACGCCAAGTCCCTAACGGGGTAGGCAGAGAGTATAGAGCGCCAGTTCTCTCTACACTTGCATGTTATATATACCTAATATACCTCTGGCGGAAAGTGGGTGTGGGTATTACCTATACACCTCTGCCTACACCTTCGGGGACCCTTGTGGGAAGGCGTGAGGATATATTATTTTATATTATATTTTATTAAACGACATTTGACATATATTCCTACATACACAAATATTTCTGATAATTCCTACAAAACTTAAACTTGCAAGGGTTTCGAGTATTAGGTATTCATTATTAAAAGACATTTTGACAGAATTATATTCCTAAATATACACATTTTTTTAAATCCTTACAAGGTGTTTCGATTTCCCTTACTAATATTATAAATGTGAATGTAAGTTTGTTTGTTACGCTTTCACGTAAAAACTACTTAACCGATCATCATAAAACTTTGTACACATATTCTTGGAGGTATTAGAAGTAACATAGGATACAGTTTATTGAAAATCAAATATTTGCTACGAAAGATAACAAGCCGTCTACGCCGACGAAGTCGCGGGCACAGCTAGTATATTATATAGTAACGTGATTGAAAGGTAAAGAAAGGCCTGTCACTTTAGTTTGGACATTATGGAAACGAGCGAAGAAATATCGACGAAACAGATATACGATGCAAAAGTGTGTGCAAGAGACAGACCACGTTCCAACTACCTGATCAAATCGATTGGACACACAAGGATGGGAACGGCAGGAGTATCCGATACCGGCGAGCATGTATGAAGACTGATGAATGTGGTTGACGCCTAAACAGTCTGCAAGTTGAAATAACTGTCGCTATACATATATATTTACATATATATTTACATTTATATGCTTAGCTATATAATATCATCAACGCCTGGCAAATATCCTCACGCTTGTAGGCGCAGAGAGAATAAA
The DNA here is from genome assembly GCA_016069955.1 of Drepana arcuata. NCBI lineage: Eukaryota > Metazoa > Arthropoda > Insecta > Lepidoptera > Drepanidae > Drepana > Drepana arcuata. The sequence goes on along the minus strand of JACCPG010002711.1, from coordinate 12,412 downwards.
TATAATATATCTGTTACGTTGGCACTTTAAAATTTTATTTTATTTTATTATTTTTTAATTTTGAAACTTAATTATTCGTTATTTTAATTTAAAAATTATTCGTTAATTTATTTTAAAATTAAAATTAAATGTAATTACATATTATATTCCATAGTATATTATAATAATATATAAAGAATTTATGTTTATATTTCCTAACTATTTATTTCTTTTATAGCCTGCCATGCCTATCTCTGCATCACCCAAAGGTTAACTGGTAGAGAATGCCTTCGGCATTAAGTTCGTCTTAGCAAAATGTTTTGCAGGAAGTTTTAATAAAAAAAAATATATATATATATATATTTATATATATATATATATATATATATATATATATATATAGATCCCATTTGTGAACTGACTCATCACGAAATCTCACGAACTATAAGTCTGATTGACTGGAAATTTGGAGGATCTGAAAATTTTTGACTGAGTTTGGAATTAAGGAATACTTAATTCTAACTTTGAGTTTAGTTACGAAACTCAACTTTGTTGAAAAAAGCAATAGGTAATATTTTTTGCTTTTTCACCCGGGCGAAGCTGGGCGGGACAGCTAGTATTATATGTATTTGCAAATCAAGTGTTTGCCCCCGATAGGTAGTGTCAGCAGAAGGCAAAAAAACTAGCCGTGCGTGCGTCAGGGCTCTATCCCGCGCTCCCTCTCCTCAGCACAAACAAATCCACAGGACTGGATCACTGGGGTCGTATATCACTCGAGTACCTGAGACTTTGTGAAAGGGATGTATGATTGAATTGTGATTTTGTTTTATTTATGTATATTTTAGTTGCAATATGTATTTAACAAATGTTATTGGTGTCGGTTTTCGTTAAATAAATGCTGTGATTAAATCAAATAAAATATTCGAAATGCTTCGAAACTAACATGGCGGGATATAGGAAATATCCGACTGTTTTGCAAAGCGTCTACTAAAGGGAACGTTTCTTGAAACTATACGTTTGCCTAAACTTGTTTAGATATAGAGGTTTAACGAAATACTCACCGCTTTTAACTACAATAGTAGCGCCATCTAGTGGTTTTAACACTCACCTTTTTACGCACGCCTTTTGGCGAATAGCAGGTTCCCGCCTATAACTCATAAGAGACTTTTTGTTATGACATGGATACAGAACTTTTAGTAGTTTTTTTTAAATATAATTCCACAATGTATGTAAGTCCAGAGAGAACTGGCGCTCTACGCTCTGTGCCTACCCCGACTCGGCGCAATGATATGTATGTGTGCAATTCTATAATGGTTTGAAAGATCGGAGGCATTGACACTGCGTATTCCACCCTAAAACAGCACAAAAAATGGATTCTTTCATTCTTTGAACTAAATTCAAACGTACTCTCAGAATAAAAATCTCAAATAGGTAGGCAGAGTTGTAAGAGCACCCTCGTTTTAAAGTTGCAGATACAATAAACTCTTAACTTATAAAATTACACTGTAACTACATTTTCTCGGGTACCAAATAAATTCCATAGCCAAGGGAGTTAAAGACAAGTAGGAAACCTTTATTTTTCTTTTTTATTTCCTCAGTCACAATTAACACCAATAAATAGTATAAGCGCTAGCCAGTAACTGTATTAAAAACAGGAAATCCATCGATAGTTATAAAAAAATAACCTATACTGATTAATATCAAAATATAAAAAACACACTTTAAAATAAATTAAAAAACTTGTCATCGACCTAATTTTGAGATTCAACCAAAGAGAAAAAGAATGTCATCTCTGTGTCATTTGCGTATTGTAATTAGCACTGTTACGAATATAGTTATTTGTATATCGTCTTGTTGTTCTCATTCTGCTTGCGGCAACACTGTCGAAGACCCATTTTGAACTAATTTGCCCATCGCCTGTACCCAAGGTCATGTCACAATCAGATGTCAGACAGCCGCCATCTTGTAATGATCGGCCATCTTGAACGACAGCTCCGCAGAGGGCCAGCAGTTGAATTGCAGCATCTTTCTGCTGCGTAGTAGGTGCGATTTTCACTTTCATGCCGTTGAAAACGTCATACGCGTATTCGGAACGCATCTTGCCGAGAGCTAAGCGTTCGACACGCGCTTTCTGAAATAACAAAACCACATCTGCTATAATTATGCTTTAATAATTAAATAAATAAATAATCAATACCAGGGACAATTGCACACAAATTGACCTAGTCCCAAAGTTTGCTTACTTTGGGACTTACTTTAGCTTGTGGTAACTAAACAACGATATATTTAGAGTCCCCGAAGGGGTAGGCAGAGATGTGTAGGTAGTACCCACACACCCACTTTCCGCCAGAGGTATATTAGGTACCAACGTGACAGATGGCGAGTCCATCGCCGTTACTCAAGCACGACTATATACAAACGCCTTTGAATTGCTTCTCAGACGCATGCAGGTTTCCTCTCGATATTTTCCTTCACCGTAAAGCTCGCGGATTGACTAATCACTGTGCTTACGTTCAGAAAAACTCATTAGTACAGTCGGGATTCTCTATATGGCTCTATATGCTCGGACTATATACGCTCGTGGTGTGATTAATATACAAATGTATGTATATATGTATTCCTGACCTGTGATATCTTCCTGAGATGCGGCACTTCATAGCCGTGATGGTGAAGCCACCTTTTCGCCTCCATGGAGTCCACAGCCCATTGCGCGCTCAGCACCCGACAGCCGCGTGCGGCGCCGACCAGAGCGTTCAGTGTACGCGCTTTTGATGTATCACATCTCTGGAGGTCGTGGGGAGTTATACCTATATAATTATAAAGAACGTATTTTGATTTTTTGCATGTATATTCTGAGACACTAGAAAAAGGGAGTATTTGCTTGAACGAGCGAGTAATTCGCCAGCGCCCTCTAAACAGACCTCTTTCGCTTCGTCCACATTCATCAGTCTCTTCATACATGCTCGCCGGCTTCGAGTACTCTTGACGTTCCCGTCTTTGAGCGTCCGATCGATTTGATCCAGGTAGTTGGAACGTGGTCTTCCTCTGCCTCTTGCAAACTTTCGCATTGAATAATTCTTTCGTCAATCTTTCTTCTTTGACGACCGTCTGGTCTAGTGGTTAGAGCTCCTGACTGCGAAACTTGAGGTCGCGGGTTCGAATCCCGCTGAGGGCAGATATTTGTGTGATGAACACGAGTATTTGTACCTTAGTCTTGGATGTTCTATGTATTTATGTATATATGTATCTATATAAGTAAATATATCGTTGTTTAGTTACCATTACACAAGCTTTGCTCAATTTGGGGCTAGGTCAATTTGTGTCAATTGTCCGAAGGTATTTATAAGTACTTTCTTCTGATTTTTTTTATAGTCCTCCTTACCAGTAATGTTGGAAGGTGTAATCCCCTCGGGATTCAAGGTACGTTCTTCCTCATCAGCCCTGCACGAGCCCAGTATAACGTGCGTGGTGCGTTTGGTCACTTGGGTTTGAATCTTGCCCCCGAGCGATTGTACGGCTTGGGCGATGCGCTGTCTCTCCGCACGACCCATGCCTGTTAGGACCTAAATAGATGGGTAACTAGTTTGAAATACGTAAAAAAAAATATTATATTGATAAAAATATATAGCCGTGGTGGCCGAGTGGTTCGAGCAGTTGCCTGCGACGAAAAGATCGCAAGTTCGAATCCCGACTGTACCAATGTGTTTTTCTGAACTTAAGTACAGTGATTAGTCACACCACGAGCTTTACGGTGAAGGAAAACATCGAGAGGAAACCTGCATACGTCTGAGAAGAAATTCAATATCAGAAATTCAACAAAATATCCACACGCCGCATATTATATATTATTATAATATAATATATCTTCACGCCTTCCCGCAATGGTCCCCGAAGGGGTAGGCAGAGGTGTATAGGTAATACCCACACACCCACTTTCCGCCAGAGGTATATTAGGTGCCAACGTGACAGATGGCGACTCCATCGCCGTTACTCAAGCACGACTATACATACGCCTTTGAATTTCTTCTCAGACGTATGCAGGTTTCCTCTCGATGTTTTCCTTCATCGTTTCATGTTTTATGACACCATAGTCTGCGGAGGGCTTCCTGGTAAATTATGTAGTACATATAAGAAACTGAGCGGCGGCAAGTCTGTCATAGTGATGTTGTCACGTGGGTGTGATACCCTTTGCCCGCGGTATCTTTTAGGTATCTTACGATGATATGCGTGTGGTGTGGCGCGTGTCGTCCCGCTGGTGGCGCGCAGGCCACCAGCAGTCGCCGCGCCAGGCGCTCGGCGCGCACCAGGTCCCTACGCTCGCGCTGCGTCAACTTGCCCCGAGGACTGGGTCTCGTCATGGGTTCAGCATCTGGAGACAAATGGGATGCTGCGTCAGACAGACACCCTGACTCAAGTTGGTGAAATATGTGATGAAAAAACATAAACAGAGCCGTGATGTCCGAGCGGTTCGAGTAGTTGCCTGCTACACAAAAATTGCAAGCTCGAATCCCGACTGTACCAATGAGTTTTTCTGAACTTAAGTACAGTGATTAGTCACACCACGAGCTTTACGGTGAAGGAAAACACCGTGAAGAAACCTGCATACGTCTGATAAGAAATTCAAAGGCCTCGCCATCTGTCACGTTGGCACCTAAAATATGGCGGAAAGTGGGTACTACTTATATCACGTCTACATTCCCCTTCGGGGACCCTCGTGGGAATCATATTATTACTAGTTGTGTGTGTGTGTGTGTGTGTGATGTTACCAGACTCGTCAGCGCTCCCGTGGAGCTCGGCCTCCTTATGAGTGAACAGCTTCCGCTTCGACTTGGTCGGCTTTGGCCACGGAGACACAGATACCAGAGGTAGAGCGCGTCGGGGCGCTGTGTTCACTCTGGATTCTATACCTTATAAAGAGGTCATAACATACATACATGTCATCACGCCAAGTCCCTAACGGGGTAGGCAGAGAGTATAGAGCGCCAGTTCTCTCTAAACTTACATACATCTTTCGCTTCGTCCACATTCATCAGTCTCTTCATACATGCTCGTCGGTTTCGAGTACTCTTGATGTTCCCGTCCTTGAGAGGACATAAGCTTGAGTTTAATTTGATTTTTGACAATATCTATTACCTGAGTACGGTGATTACTCACATCGCTTTTACGGTGAACGAAAACATCGAAAGAAAACCTGCACTTAAGTTCAGAAAGCTGATTGGTAAATTGAGATTCGAACTTGCAATATTTATAATATTGGCGGCCTCTGGTCTAGTGGTTAGAGCTCCTGACTGCGAAACTTGAGTTCACGGGTTCGAATCCCGCTGAGGGCAGATATTTGTGTGATGAACACAAGTATTTGTACCTTAGTCTTGTATGTCCTACGTATTATATAAGTAAATATATCATTGTCTAGTTACTATGACACAATTTTTGCATAATTTGTGGTTTTAATCATTTGTGTGGAATTGTCACAAGGTATTTCTTATTATCCCTACTAATTCCCTACTAATATTATAAATGCGAAAGTTAACTCTGTCTGTCTGTTACCTTTTCACGCCTAAACTACTGAACCGATTTAAATGAAATTTGGTACAGATATAGCCTAGAGATTGAGAAATGTAAATTGCATAAATGAAATATAATAATAATATTATTATTATTATATTATATTATTAATGCGAAAAAGGGTTGTAAGGGGTTGAAATAGGGGATTAAAGTTTGTATGGAAGTTTCGTCATTTTTGAAGCTAGAAGCTTGAAACTTATTTTTAAGCTCTTGATTACATATAAATTAATATTACATTCAAAGTTTGTAAAAATGTTACCTTTAACGGGATAAAAAAAAATGCTGCTTAATATCACTTTTCCGTGCGGACGAAGTCGCGGACACTGCTAGTTATTATTATAAGTTATTTGTATGGAACTGGAAGCATTCGATCATCACGGCTTTAAAAATACTATAACTTATATAATTCGATAGATAGATTGGACAATCATGGATAAGTTTAGTTCGAAACCCAAAAAGTTATGCTTATTATTACCTGTAGTATCTTCAGTCTTATCTCGTGACTTATCGTGAGATGTGTCGCGGGATGTGTCGGTGGTTGCCGAGGTGTCGTGCTCCGTTTCACTGGAGATCCGCAGTCTGGGTCGAGGATCATCTTTGTCATTAGGATGATCGAACAGGGGTATGTTTTCAGCTTCAGCTTTTTTCTAAAATGTGTATATGTTTTATATCTACATTTCCCAGAAGGGTCTCCGAAGAGGTAGGCAGAGATAAGTAGGTAGTATGCCCTCATAACAGAGCGCCAGAGATATACCCTTCCCATTAGAAAAAAATAATAAAACGTCACAATACATTAAAAGTCAATAATAACATATATTATTCACTATTAAACGACATTTGACATATACATACATAAATATCATCACGCCAAGTCCCTAACGGGGTAGGCAGAGAGCATAGAGCGCCAGTTCTCTCTAGACTTGCATACCTCTTTCGCTTCGTCTACATTCATCAGTCTCTTCATACATGCTCGTCGGTTTCGAGTACTCGACGTTTTGTAAGGATTACCTTACAAAACGTAAACTTGCAAAGTGTTTCGATTTTTCCGATGACAAGTATATTTTAAATGTCAAAGTGACATCAACTGTCACGTTGACATTTAAAACCATCACCCTGACAAGCGAGTCTATCGCCGCTACTCAAGCACGACCATTTGTACATACGGGAATGTGAAGGAACTAGAACTCACAAGCTCACCATCGGGAGGCTCACGTAACCAGTGAATGCTAGCTACCTTATACTCCTCAACTTTGGGTAAGTCTAGGGACTCACAAGCTTGTAGCGCAGTGTCCGCGGCGAGGGGAGGTCTGAAGGCCTGCGGGCGGCAGGGAAGGCTCTCTCGGGCAGGCGGCGCGCGCCCGCCGCGCAGGCCTCCACCCACAGCGGGGACACCACGCCGCACGCCAGCGCAAGGGCCCGGCTGCGGGTCGCCCGGCACCCACCTGCCGAGGGACAAGGTGCTAGCCCGAAAGAGTTGGGCAGACGGTTGGCAAGGGGGTTTAATTGAGGCTAATTGATCCCAAATTGGGTGTGTGGGTACTACCTATACACCTCTGCTGCTTCGGGGACTCTTGTGGGAAGGCGTGAGGTTATATTATTATAATTGATCTCAATCAGGATCCATCCTACTAATATAATTAATTGCGAAATTTTTTTTCGTTTAATTTGTTGTAAAAATTACTGAATAGAATAGGATGAAATTAGGCACAGAGATAGATTATTAGCTGGATACACATACATTGGATATATGTTTTCAGTCGGGAAAATATATCAGTGAAATAATATTTTAGGCGCGTGAACGAGTAAGTAATACAGTATGGTAGTACAACAGTTTTTTTAAAATTTTATGTACTAAGTGAGCCTCATTTCACCCCTTAAAATTAGATTTCAATAGAAATATTTTTATCTGGAACAAAACACATTCTACGTGTTAGTCCTGCTAATAATCTTTCTGCTACATTCATCCAATACCGCTCTATTCTTGACCAAAATCCTCTAAAACTTTGTTTATAATGTTCATCAGATATTGTCCATGAGTTAATATGGACGAAGCGAAAGTAATATGTAGGTCTAGAGAACTGGCACTCTATACTCTTTGCCTACCAGATATTGGACACGAATTAATGTGGATGAAGCAAAAGAAATATGTAAGTCTAGAGAGAACTGGCGCTCTACACTCTCTGCCTACTTTTAGGGACTCGGTGTGCTGATATGTATGTATGTACATACATATCAGCAGCTGCACGCAGCATGCATACATTGGACATTAAAACATACCCTCACTCCATATGAGATGTGTAACCAATGGGCTCCATCTAGGCATTATGGACGCACCAAGCGCTGTCAAAGCAGCTCTTAGCGGTAAAGCCTTCGTCTCAGATCCCACTTCCACCAGAGCCACTACACCTCGGAGAGCATCTGACACTTCCTGGGACTTTGATATATCCTGGCTGGTCTGAAATACAAGGTGTGAAGTTTCATTAACATACTTAATGTAAATGCTATTAGTAGTTATTCACTCACACAGACTAGTGCATACGCTCACTTGTCTCTGACAACTCCACACATCTAATTAAAAAAATATATATATATATATCATAATTGTTAGTCTACAACATTTCTTTACCAAGATTAGTTTCAGTGCACAGTGCACAGTGTCCTGCAAGCATTATCACATTCTCATTAAAATTTCTTTATATTAAGAATCATATAAATACATCTCGGGCGAAAAGTGGGTGGTACTGCCTGTACACCTCTGCCAACCCTTTCAGTGACCCTTGTGAGAAGGTATGAGGAAAAATATGACAATAGCATGTCTAGGAAAGATGTGTTATAAACATTAAATAGCAGCTAGTCCTTGGCAGGGGCATAATTAACACGTTCTTACTCCTTGGCACAAAACTCTCTGCCTACCCATAAGTAAGTCTACCGGAATTGTCATGATGATATGTACTTTTGTAATGCAATAAACATTATTATAATAATTTTTTTATCTTTATGTTTGTTATAAAGATTATTTATAGCAAAGTTGGACAAAGGAAAATTTGGTACCATGAAAACTTTTAAAACCAGTTCTATTTGTCAAAAAAAGAACACTATTTTTTTTTGGGATTTATGACAGTGACATTCATAATTTTTTAATTAACAAAGATTAATGTAATGAAGGTAGGTAATTATTACCTTAATTTTCTCTGTTGCTTCGTTTTTCCCGCCATCCTTTTTCTGATTGTGCAACATAACATTTTTTGCCACATTCTCGCGGACTTTTCTCATCACATTTTGCCGATTATTGGCAGTGTTTTCTGATCCTTTGAGTGCTGACCATTCTTCTCGGAGGCGTATCCTTTCAACAACGGCTGAACGACGCTAAAGCAGGAAAAATATTGATAAATATGTATAAAACAGAAAGAAGGTTTTAAACAAAAATACAACGTAACTCATCCGAGTATTTAATTAAAAGTAAAAGTGTTACTCACCAGTCCAGCCGCACTCCGGTTATTTTCTTTGTTCATTTTGGGATGATACTAGTGCATTATACGTCTATGGGTTCAATATAAGTAAGATTATGTTAAATAAAATCAATGTTTGTATTGTAAAAAGGTTTACTTTATGTCTATAAATGTATAATATTAGCTCGTATAAAATAACAATTAAGGATCTTTTCAGCTAATGGTTGCAATTCATTAAAAATACTTGAAATTCCGAATTGTTTTATGTAGAATACCAGTAAAACTGTAATTAATACCTATTTTGTGTTTACTTTGCTATTGCTTCTTGGTTGATTGATTGAATTTACTTGTCATTGAAAGATGACGGTGACAGTAATTATCCATTGCTAATTCCACAGATAACAAATATTAGGAAAACAAGGAATTTTATCTGGCAACATTATGACGAATATTAAATACTTGCTCTCCAGAAAGTGAATGCTCTTTAAAAAATCTTTTTTAATTTCTTATTCTCATATCCTCAGGCCTTCCCACGAGGGTCCCCGATAAGAGTAGGCAGAGTAGTACCCACTTTCCGCCAGAGATATAATATTTTAGGTGCCAACGTGACAGATGGCGATATCAAATTTAAGTATGCTAGATAATTTCTTTATTGGTCGTGCATTTATGATTAAGCATAAAACGAAGCTCTAGTTGAGATGTTTCTTTAACACAACATTGTCTAATTTGTAATACAAGTACATAATTAATTTTGAAGTAAATATAAATAGAATAAATATATTCAAAAGAACTTAGAAAAGAAAGCAACATTTAACTTTTTTAGTAGCTTGCCAAGAAGAAAGTTACTTTTTCTCTCTATATATATATCGGTTTTACACAATTGAAAAATCTCTTTGAATTTTTTGAGAATGATTGCCAGCTTTAAAGTATTTCATCAAAAATAGGTTTAAGTATATCAGCCAGTACTTTATTAATTAATTCAAGCTTTGTAACTTTTGTGAATTAAGAAGAAGTCTGAACTTCAAACAGACTTTTTAATGTAAACCCTTCCTTCAGAGGTTCAATAGCCAAACCTAAATAAGGGCTGTAGACCGGTTGAATGTCAGTGTCTTCTATGTTCTGAGCTAATTGTGAGGCAAGGTACAAACTAGGACCCATTTCCCCGCGAGGTTCTCCAATTTCTTCTAGTTCTTCAATTTCATCGATTGCAGGGGATGCAGTCTACAAAAAAATGTATAGTCTATAATAAAGCTCCATATGCGGAGCTACATTTTATGTCTATGGTTTACCTTAGTATAAAAGGTATGTATTCAATATGCATACTTTTTCACTCACACTCGTTTCTTTTAGCAAAATATCTGAGTAGGTAATTTTTGTTTATACAAAGGTGTTACATAAAAAAGGTGTTTCTTCAAATCTTAAAATCGTTTGGCGTTCTATTGTCTGTGCCCACCCCATGAGGTACTCGGCCAATACTCGGCGTGATTAGTAATAAAACTAAGCATGCCATATTAAATATATTTGAGTACAATTAAAACCTGAATAATGTAACCCTATTCAAAAGGTCTCAAAAACCATTTTTTTTTGTTTATTATGTTCGTCTTTATATATACATATAATATATATTTATTTATTGCACAAAGACGTTAAAGCCTAGCAACCAGAGAGGCATTACTTAAATTGCCAAATAATATGAGTATGTTGTATACAATTAACTTAACTATTTTACCTTCATATGTAGAATATTACTTACCTCACCACCCCAATTAATCTCCAATCCGAATATAGGTTTCTCTGTATATGCGTGAAGCAAGGCTTGGAGTTCTGTCAGTAGGGGGCGTAGTCTTTCAACTGGATCTGCTCTGAATCCCAGGACGTAACCTCCTGCAGATTGCCGGACAACAAATACCAACGCCTCACCGAATTTTGAGTCCCGGATGGAAATCTGAAGAGTTCATTATAAGTTTTATCTATTTAACGACTAAAGTCAGTAAGTCTAGAGAGAGCTGGGTCTCTACTCACTCTGTAATTTTTTCCAGTTACATATACAACAAATTAAAAAAAGTTAATATTAAAAAAATTGCCCAATATTATAACTTATAATAATATAAAATAAAAATAATAATATATCCTCACGCCTTCCCACAAGGGTCCCCGAAGGGGTAGGCAGAGGTGTATAGGTAATACCCACACACCCACTTTCCGCCAGAGGTATATATTAGGTGCCAACGTGACAGATGGCGAGTCCATCGCCGTTACTCAAGCACGACTATACATACGCCTTTTTGAATTTCTTCTCAGACGTATGCAGGTTTCCTCACGATGTTTTCCTTCACCGTAAAGCTCGTGGTGTGACTAATCACTGTACTTAAGTTTAGAAAAACTCATTGGTACAGTCGAGATTCGAACTTGCGACCTTTGCGTCGCAGGCAACTGCTCGAACCACTCGGCCACCACGGCTCTATTATAACTTATTATATACTATTATAACTTCTATAATAATATTGTCAACTTTGATGAAATTTTGCGAATTTTAGCATTTTTGCACAACTACAGGTAATGTAATTTTTCTTATGTCAAATAATTCTATACACGCCCACTTTCCGCCAGAGATATATTAGGTGCCAACCAAATACTACTATTAAACACTTGAAAGTGCCAACGTGAGATGGCGAGTCCATCGCCGTTACTCAAGCACGATTATACATACGCCTTTAAATTGCTTCTCAGACGTATGCAGGTTTCCTCTGCTCACCTAATAAGTATATCTCTGGCGGAATTACCTATACACCTCGGCCTACACCTTCGGGGACCCTTATGGGAAGGCGTGAGGATATATATTATATTATATAAGAATGCTAAGGCGCACTAAATAAAACTTACATTGTCAATTGTAATATAGGGCATAGACACATTAAACGCATCGTTCACGTCCGCGTACCACACTACGCGCACGTTGGTTATCACCATATTCCCAAGGTTGCCAGATTCACTAGACAGGTTCCAAATGCCGTGCTCGTTCAGGCAGATCTAAATGATTAAAAAAAAAGATTTTAAAGCCTACTTTATTAAGACCGTGGTGGCCGAGTGGTTCGAGCAGTTGCCTGCGACGCAAAGGTCGCAAGTTAGAATCCCGACTGTACCAATGAGTTTTTTCTGAACTTAAGTACAGTGATTAGTCACACCACGAGCTTTACGGTGAAGGAAAACATCGAGAGGAAACCTGCATACGTCTGAGAAGAAATTCAAAGGCGTATGTATAGTCGTGCTTGATAACGGCGATGGACTCGCCATCTGTCACGTTGGCACCTAATATACCTCTGGCGGAAAGTGGGTGTGTGGGTATTACCTATACACCTCTGCCTACCCCTTCGGGGACCCGTGTGGGAAAGCGTGAGGATATATATATTTTTATACAA
>JACCPG010002708.1:0-27593 GCA_016069955.1 Drepana arcuata | reverse complement strand
ATCCATCGCTGTTTCTCAAGCACGACTATATAGAGGTATTTGAATTTCCTCCGAAATGTACGTACGTTTTCTCTCGATGCTCTCCTTCACCGTAAAACTCGGTGTGTGATTAATCACTGTACATAGTACAGAAAATAATCATTGGTACATTGGGATTCGAGCTTGCTTCTTACTCGAGAAATAAAGATTTTAATTAAATACACGTTTGTTATAGTCGCTCCTCTGGATCATTATCGAATCGGTGCGCTAACTTCTGCTACCGAGTCTGCTGCCAGTTCTACTGCTGCCTGACCTTCATCATGATCATAGGGTTCTTCATCATCATCGCAGCCTAGTGATTGACGGGTCGCTGATCGTGATTGTAATTCTAAAATTATTAAATTAAATTAAAAATTAAATTACCTATTATTTTTGACATTAGTAGTAAGTCGAGGCAATGCCTTATAGCACTGATGTGGAAAAAAGTATGCAGTTTGTCTTCCCTTCACAGCAAAGCTTGTGTTGTGACTAATCACTCATTTTTATAATTTTATAATTAGAATTCAATATACCTATATACATTTTTTATATTTAGAATTCAAATACAGACTCAGCCAATGTTCAGTCGGGATTCGAACATGCAATCTTTGTGTTGCGGGCAACTAGTTGAACCAATCGACTTCCACGGTTCTATTTATAAGCCAGCGATAGATCGGTATAAAAAAACAGACAGAATGGTATTCAAATAATCTATAATCATAATAATATAACATACACATGGTATAAATACAACTAAATAGATATTGTTCGTGTTTGGTGAATTGTATTAATTGCTAAAATGTGATAATACAGGTAACTAATACTTGCGACAAGGCACAATTTCGAATGAAAATAAAACATTATTAACCAACTAGACGCATCAACAAACCGTAATTATTGATATGCGAAAACAACCCTTGCGTCATAAAGATGCAATGATTTTGGACAACTTTAAAAACATATATAAATGTTATGGCAAATGCTCAATCATCAAATCGTTCTAAGGCACTTACTACATCACAAATGACGATCATGTTTTGCAATAACAACCTTATTTACATTACGCTATAATTCAGTCTCTCTTAACACGAATACTGCTTCCTTTAAGTTCTCCCTTTCGACGACCAATGCCTTTTTGTTTTCAGTCAATAACGCAGTTGCATCATCGGAACACGCAATAGAATTCGCGCATCGTTTTCTATTCGGACTGTTCTCGACATTAACGAAATTATCGATATCTTTAAGGGGAGATCTCGATTCTTTATCGACTGCTAGATTCCCTATTGATAACGTCAGATCTGAAGGGATGTTACCATCAAGACAGTACATCAAAGAGTTTGTCATTTTATCGTCCGTGTCGCTCGACTTGTTGAGTATCGACAGATCGACAGGTGTTGCAGTGAGCACGGATCTACTTAAAAGGTATTCTCTAAAGGGCTCTGTAAGGGATTTGATTTTTCGACATTCGAAATTCTCGTGTGAAATTTTGAAATGCGGTGCTTCATCACATAGGGTGGTGTTGAGGTCTTCCGTATAATGCGGTCGGTCATGACTGATGACAAAGCGAGTGTTTTCCGAACGAAGAGGGCTCACGTCACCGGCCGATAGTGAGCGACCGTCGTATTGCCTCGTTTTGGGTATCGATGTGCTTGCCGAGTGATTTGACCTGAAAGTAATAAATTTATCGATAGAGTTAAGTCACCACACAATTTTTATTGATTGGTTTATGGACACCCTAATATACTATGGATTATTGTGTAGCATACCGTTCACACGAAAACGACGACATATCGTTGTCATCATCAGACGAGACAAAGTCGCTATCGTTCTTAGGCGACATGGACTGGTAAACGTCTGATTTGGCGGACTCATTCTTAATCCCGTTGGCTTCCATCGTGTCGCGTTGCTCCGATGTGATGATGAGGGGTTTTCGAGACCGGGGCGTCATTATTGATTCCTGATAATAATTGGTAAGAAATATTGCTTAGTTAGATCTTCGTATATACCTAGTAAATACATTGATAATTTTTTTTAATTGTAGATATAAATATAAAAAAGAAAAGACACCAAAAGTTGAATATAGATTAGGAGAAAAGTGTGTCCCAGTCCCCTTCTTTCCCACCTTTTCATTATCGTACGGCGATTTCAAATAATCATATAAAATTATATCGAATCTTTATGGGATATTAAGTATGGATTTTTACGCCCTAAGAATAATTCTAATTAAAAAAATTCTCCGGAGGGGTAGCCAGAGGTGTAACCCACCCTCTTTTCGCCATAGGTATATTTACTTACCAACGTGACAGATATATACGTCTTTGAATTTCTTCTCGAGCTCAGCTGAAGTTTCTTCTTCATGTTTTCCTTAACCCTAAGTCTAAGCTCGCCGTGTGATTAATCACTGTACGTGAGTTTAGAAAAAACTCATTGGTGCAGTGGGGTTCGACCTTGATATATTTGCATTGCAGACGACATATACGACTCGACCACCATGGTGTTTTCACAGCTAATAACACAAGACTCATCTGCTACTATATCACTCAAAGTACTTATCTTTGGATACTTACTATCTGTAATAATCTACAATATATGTATTTAGAAACCCTGTGGATATTTAATCATGATAATGATGGAGTGATGTAGCTCAAGCCAATGCTGTTTACAGATAACAGACCAATACAGGTTATTAATTGCTCAACAGTTGATAAAATTGGGATTAAACATTGATGTCATGTAAATGATAGTAAACCTTTTGAGATAAACATTGTGTCAAGTGCTCTGGAACTCTGAAAATTATAGCAGACCTTAACTTAATGATTGAATAAGGTTGAATTTGGCATGCACGAGCCACCTACCTGCATAGCTTTAGACAATTTCTGCGTGGACTTAGTTATCGGTGACATTGAGGCTCTTCTGAAGTTAATTGTGTAAGGAGTGACACATTCTTCATCGAAAACTGCTTCGGAAAATCCAGGAGTACTTGTCAAATAATGCAGTTTGACGTCATCGCTTCTCTTTGGCGTGCCGACGTCACTTTCGGGGCATGAAACGTCATTCTCGGACGTGTCTTGGTCGTCGAAACACGACACGCAAGTTCTTGGCGTCCCTCTAATGGCACCATTGCGCTTCTGATACTTTTTGTTTAAGTTCGACGCCGATAGCATTTTGGATCGAAACAGTCTAGTGCCACGCTTTTTGGTAATCCTTGGCGTTTCCTCGTTCGGGTCCAGAACACTTAAGTTGGGTTCTGACACGAATTTGGGGCTCAATTTTCGTGATTTATTCAACGCACCCTCGGACAAAGTGCTTTCAGTACTACCATCGGAGTCGTAATCATCGTCAAGCGACTCCGAGCTAGCTATCTTAGTGACCAGGTTTTTCATGACTATGTTCTTGTGAGACACGTCTACTTTGCTATCGTCATTGAACCTTAATTTCATTTTGGTTGACTTCTGGAAATAAGGCATGCGTTTAGCACGTGGTTGGAAAGTTAGGGATAGACACACGATGGGCGAAGAGTTGTTGAACACACAACGATGCTGTCAGTTTGATACAAACAAATTCATGCATATAAAGACGGATACACATTGTCGCAAACGACTGGATTGTATGGGTGAATGAATGCAAAAATGTATTAGAACAAAAATGTGTGAAACATAATATAGGGAGAGACTGATGTTATATTAAAGCGAAAAAGGTCAATACGCCTAGAGAGAACTGGCACACTGACTCGGCGTGATGATGTGTGTATGTATAAAAAAAAATATAAATTGTTTCATGATCTTATGATGTTATGTATGGATATCGAGTTAACTACTTCGATTCTATCACAATCAAGAAAAAACCACTGCGTTATAAAATGTCTCCGTCTTTATACAATTTCGATGTGTTAAGTAAAAATAACATGTAATAAGCAGCACACAGAATGCATTATTGCACGTAAATATTCCCTACCTCTTCTATCGTGTTGATATTAGGCCCGGAGCCTTTCTTGGGCGTCTTATTCAACAGTCCCTTGTTGAAGATATGCCTTTTAATGGAGTCGCCGAAGCTACGCGATCCCGCGACTTTCCCTGTCCTTTGTATTTGTATTGGGGTACCTGTAAACCAATTTAATATCATCATTCTATTATCTATCTAATCTACCATTATGGGTTCTATTTTTGGGCCTTTTTCAGCTCAGGACAGGAAGACCTAACTATTAAACATAATCGCTATCATAAACCATCATGCACCATCCACCATCATCATTACACATATGAATTTCGAAAGTGCAATCATTAAAGTTACTTTGTTAAATCAAGCAAGCCAAGTCCGTATATTCGTACTCCGTAGTCCGACAGCCCTGTCCTAAAATAAGAGCAGAGTCCCTCGCAAACATAGTAACAGACAACACTCACTACACTTCCAGGAGTGGTTATAAATTATGGTTTTATCTCTAGCATTTTTGCATGTGAGATCCTGTTGTGCTCTGCCTACAGCTACACGTGTTGCAACACCCGGTATCACGTGTATCGTCTATACCATGGGTTTCGAGGGTCAGCTTAGGGATATGAACAGCATTTATAGCCGAATTATCTTTTCAGCTACTCATTTAGCATCAGCGCCTTAGGTATCGCGGTTAAACGTATGAACGCGAGCAGATCTTTATATATGAACGCGTTAGATCTAGCTGTAAATATATTTATTCCTAGCTGTGACCCGCTGTTTCACCCGCGCTTAAATCGCTGGTATAATTTTATCTAGATTTATTTTCGGAATAAAATATGTGTTAATCCAGCGAATAATCTCTATCTCTGTGCCAAACTTTATTACATTCCGTTCAGCCGTTCTGGCGTGATTAAGTTACAAACATCCATACATACTTTCTTTCGCACTTTTATAGGCTTTCGCAATTTATGATATTAGTAGTAGGAAGGTTTTATTTAAATATGGAAAAAAATATTTGGATGAGCAGCGTGGAAGTGTCTGACCGTATCCGTTCTGCCTGTTGAACTGCTTGACGAGCCTGCGCTTGTGGGCGGAGTCGGGCAGCGCCTGTATGTGCGCGTAGAGCTGCGCCAGCGCCGTGTCGGTGGGGTTGCGCGCGTGCTCGGCGCGGCTGCGGCCGCGGTCCACGAAAGTGTACACTGTGTTCGCCGCCGTCCTACACACACACACACACACATATATATCGATACCGCACAATCATCCACTCCATAGCTACTGGAGGGCTAGACGAGGCAGAGTGCCGGGGCCCCTCGGACTGACTTACAGACTATACATTAACTAGTGAAAATGTCTCCCATATTCGGAATATAAAGCAACCAGATTCCGGGCGACATTAATAATGGCAACTTAGTTTTAATTTGTTCATTAAAGTTACAATTTCTATTTGGTTTTTAATTTTATTCTGGAATCTGGAGTACGACAAATTTGGCGCACCTTCGTTCGAATTCGAAAAACAACGAATACGGAACAAACGGTTTTAAATAGTTTAGTTGGAGCCATAGTTTATATTATGCCCCAGGGCCTTTGGTTACCTACCTACGCCGCTGCGCACAATTTTACATTCTTCAAATCTATGCACGGCGATTAATGTCCTGCGAGAACGATAGTAGGTAGGCGTACAGGTTCGATTTAAAATTAAAAACCTAATAGAAATTGTAACTTTAATGAACAAATTAAAACTAAGTTGCCATTATTAATGTCGCCCGGAATCTGGTTGCTTTATTTATATAATCTACTCTACCTTCTGGAAGTCGGTAAAAAAATATGTTCTTGCGATGGTGTTTTATGATAATCCTAAAACAAAAGTGAAGGATGATGGCTCACTTATCAGTGATGCTCTCGTCTAGATCGACATCAGGCGACATCCCGCGCCGTCGCTCGCGCACCGTGAAGTAGGCAGCCGCGTCTGTCACGAGCGGCGCCGGCGCACTGAACAGCCGCGTACATTGCCGGATCATGAAGCTGATCACTGGTGACAGCGCCACTGAGTCTGCGTGAAACGCTTCTGGTGACAACTGTACATGGAAACAGCACTTATTGTTATTATATAAGTATACTTTATATACGTATTATTTTGCTCATTACTGAAACACGATCGCAGCGCCACCTTTCGGGTCCAATTGTGATGGAAGCTATCCTATCTTTTAAGTTGGATCAAACTGCACAACGTGTGCAAATTTGATTGAAATCAGTTATGTTGTTTAGGAGCCCATCGCAGACTTAATTGCCATAAAAAAGGTTATAGTGAGTCAATCTTAAAAGATGCTTTTTTTAGAACTTTTAAAGAGGTACAATTCCCTAACACATAATATTTTCCTAACTTAAACCGCAAACAGCAAACAGTACGCAAAGGAAGCTCTCAAAAAGGAATAATTTTTTTCCGTTCTTGTAACATTTTTCATTTATGCTTCGCTCCTTTTAGTCGTAGCGTGATTTTGTATAGCTTAAAGCCTTCCTAGAGAAATGGACTATCCAACACAAAAATAAATTTTCTAATTCCAACCAGCAGATCTTGAGATTAGCGCCTTCAAACAAACAAACAAACTCTTCAGCATTAGTATAGAATATAGATGTAATAATTGTTGGTGGTTCAAATAAAAAACTAGTATATCTTGTGAGTATAGTAGACTCCGGTACTGCTTACCATCAAGCAGGCCATATGCTAAATTACATAATAGTCTTCCATATCACAAAAAAACAGAGGTACCTATGTGCCAAATCCTTTCTGTTGATAATGATTAAGTAATTAGATATATACAAAACAAAGTAAAGATAAATATTAGACAGGTAAACCAGCAACCACAGCACAGCTAACCCCTATTGCTTAATGTAAGCAATACTTAAAATTACTCTATAAGTATCTGGAGAATAAAAGTATTTTAAAATAGATACGTTTCCGTAGCCAAATAACACAATTTTTTGTGTTGTGTTCCTTCGCGGTGAATAAGGTTTCCAGTAATGAGCTCCTTGGGGAGGGGGGAGGATTGTTATATTGTGTTGGAAGCAAAGGGATTAAACCCATTATGCTGCCAACACACTATAACTCTCCGAACACAGAGTGGCAACACGCAAGTGATACTTTGGTATCGTGAGCGTAAATAGTCTACGGCAACCGTTTCCCATCAGATGGGCCGTATCCTTGTTTGCCACTCTTGTTGTATAAAAAAAAAGGTACCTTTCGAGGACACAGCAAGTGTGGCGTGAACATTGTAGCCAAGGTATCCGGAGACATTCTATTCGACGCCTCATTCGCAGCAACTAAACTTAGCAAGCCCAGCAGTCTCTCTAGGAAACTCCGGTGTGATGCAGTTAGCAGTAACAAGAGTAATTGTAATGCCGTCAGGAGTTTGGTTTCTGATGATTCCGCTGTTGGGGGGTACTGGGCTGTTGATAATTTTTATTACACTTGATTAGCACGTATTTTGACTAAGCATATAAGACATGAATTGTTTTAACTAAATAAATATGTCTACTTCAATAGTTTCAATTTCTACATCTCACTTTATCAACATGTATATTGTGAGATGCAAGACATAAGGTAAATTCATATTAATTTTGACTTGTATTTCTATTTATTATTGCTATGTGTATAGTTAATGTTATTGATGAAATTCGTGTTAATTAATAATAATAATAAATTAAATGAGATAGCCGTGGTGGACGTGGTGGCCGAGTGGTTCAAGCAGTTGCCTGCGACGCAAAGGTCGCAAGTTCGAATCCCGACTGTACCAATGAGTTTTTTCTGAACTTAAGTACAGTGATTAGTCACACCAAGAGCTTTACGGTGAAGGAAAACATCGATAGGAAACCTGCATACGTCTGAGAAGAAATTCAAAGGCGTATGTATAGTCGTGCTTGAGTAACGGCGATGCCATGGCGAGTCCATTGAATTCACCAGGTATATTAATACCTCTGGCGGAAACTGGGTGTGTGGGTATTACCTATACACCTCTGCCTACCCCTTCGGGGACCCTTGTGGGAAGGCGTGAGGATATATTATTATTATATAAATGAGATAAATTTAAGGAAGATAATCATAAATAGCTTAGATAAATATAATTATAACACCCATAAATAAAACAAACAAATATGTTCGTAAGACAAATGTTTGTGAGGACTTAGAAGAATATGATGTTTAGAAATTGGGAACTCACTTCCAATCTTGTGCCACAGGGCCAATCTTAGTCAAATCTATTAAGAGCTAGAAGTATTAAGCCAATATACTTTGGTGCCTATGTGGAAGACTGCAAGTCCACCATCATAAGCATGTCTTCACATTTGTCAACCATATGGAGGCATAATTGAATGACGACCTTCTGGTCTAGTGGTTAGAGCTCCTCACTGCGAAATTCGAGGTCGCAGGTTCGAATCCCGCTGAGGGCAGATATTTGTGTGTTGAAGACGCATATTTTGTACCTTAGTCTTGGATGTCCTATGTATTTAAGTATATATCGATCTATATAAGTAAATGTATAGTTGTCTAGTTACCATAACACAAGATTTGCTTAATTTGGGACTAGGTCAATTTGTGTGGAATTGTCCAAGGTATTTATTTGTATTTATGTATTTAATTGGTACATTGCACTGGGGCTTGTACTTGCAATCTTGCCTGTGCAGGTGATTACGTCAACTACTAAGCCATCACTCTTTTTTACAAGAACATTCTGCACATACATATATAATATTTATTGTGTGACTTACCAGCTAAAGTACAGTAAGTCTGATAATACTGATCCATTAGCAGGGGCTGGGGCAATTCAGCCAAGAATCCCTTGAGAACAGAAGCACAGTCATGCACTGAAAACCTTCCTTCCTCCAGTCCTAAGTTGGATCCCGTGAGCAGTAGCTGGCGAAGTTCCTGCTGACGACTGAGTGACCCTGTTCGTCGGAATATACCTTCTTGTTTGACATCTGGAATGGTCATGGGATTGTTATTGTAATAGTTCACAACTCATTCACTCAATGTGGATGGAGTATGAGAGGTCTGTAAGTCTAGACAAAACTGGCACTTTATCTATGAGTAGAGAAGAGATATTATATGTTGGGTGCCAAGATGATAGTTGGCAAGTGAGTCCGTTACTTAATTTACTGTATTTGAATTTACTCTATGTTTCCTCGACTTTTTCCTTCACCGCAAGGCTCGTGTGACTCATCACTTGACGTGATCATTTTCGAAACATATGTTGAAAAAAACTTTATTTTACAGCCAGAACTTGCAAGCTTTGTGCTGCATGCAACTACTCTAATCACTCAGCTACCATGGCTTACTTCTCTCAAAAAACATTACATAACACAAGCTCTTATTACGGATCAACCTTTCACTTCTAGTTAAGACCACTGACTACTCACTGCAAGCCAACTGATGAAGCTAGGCAGAAGTTGTGCTATAGCTAGCAAAAAGCAATGAATATGCTAATGTTAATTTAACAGATTGCCAACTATACCTAACAACCCAAAGATCTTTGTTCTTTGTAATTTAAACCATACCATAAAAATTTAATTAAATATTATATGGAGTTCTAAATACTTACTGTCATTCAATGATAAGTACTCAATCAGTTCGTTCAGCCGTAAAATACCTTCTTCGGTAATTGAATTCACCTCTATATTACTCTTTGTACTATTTACATTGCTCTGACTAGAATTTGAATTAGAACCCTTGGTTTTCTTATGAAAATTCCACCGGAATTGCTTTGGTTTGTCTGTTGAATTATCAACACTGGAAAACAAAACAGATTACTAGAACCCCATTTAGACAAAAAAAATACTTCATAGTATATCGTTACTTACTCGTCTGTGTTTATATCCACTACAAATGATAAATGCATACGAACTAAAGTATAAAACTGTTCTAAATTTTCTTTTCTTAGTCTTTCAATGAAACTTAGGTCCGTAGAACACATTTTATTCGTCTCTTCACCCATTCGCCTCAAAGATATCGCCAACATCTACACATTATATTACCGTTTAAAGTTCATGACACTTTTGTTCGTTATTATTGAAAGAATCAAAGTATAAATTGTAGTATTAGCTATACACATTGTAAGAAATAAAAATAATTGTGTATTTAGAATTTTTGGTTCAAACCATTATTATTACGTTACTACTTTGTCACAACGGTTCAAATGTTGAAATTGAAAACATACGTTCAGAAATGAAATGAAGCAACATAGGGATGAGCGAGTTTTTCTTTTTAGTGAATTTTACTTCGTTATTTATACAATCTTCTTATTTTATGACTATTATATTCTGAAATAAATTATAACGTAATAAAAAAATAGTATTCTACTGAAAGAATTGTGCGTCATAGCATCTACATGAGTAAAAAAATTATAATAGAGCATATACTTAAATGCTTTAGCATCTAAGTTCGCCTGCGGTGTTATAGATTCATCCAGCGCGTTATGCCATGTCTCAGTGTCTACTTACTTGCCCACTGCCCAGTAGTCTAGGCTGCATTATTTAAGAGCTTTCGCTGTATTGCCATTGACTGGGCCAAATATACAATGTTATCCAACCATTAATTAAAAATGTATGCACGTTTTAATAATATAATAGTGAATACATAATAAGTGATAAGTAAGTGATAGCCGTGGTGGCCGAGTGGTTCGAGCAGTTGCCTGCGACGCAAAGGTCGCAAGTTCGAATCCCTACAGTACCAATGAGTTTTTCTGAACTTAAGTACAGTGATTAGTCACACCACGAGCTGAACGGTGAAGGAAAACATCGAGAGGAAGCCTGCATACGTCTGAGAATAAATTCAAAGGCGTATGTATAGGCTTGCTTGAGTAACGGCGATGGACTCGCCATCTGTCACGTTGGCACCTAATATACCTCTGGCGGAAAGTGGGTGTGTGGGTATTACCTATACACCTCTGCCTACCCCATCAGGGACCCTTGTGGAAAGGCGTGTGGATATATTATATTATATTATTATACATAATAAGTGTCATCACACAGATTTCCCCAGTGTAAGCACAGATAATCTAGTACTAGAATAGTTTATTTATAAATAATATAAAGAAAGCAAATATATATGTTTAATTATGTGGCAGTTTAAGGAAAATAAATTAATTGACAAAACAATATTAATATTTACTTCCATTCAACATAGTCTTAAGTGGAGTAAAACAGCTTGGGACACATTTAAAACATATCATCATGTCCCAAGTCTGCTAATAAATTAAGACCTCTTTCCTTTAATGCTTTGGAAAGTAATTTCTGCTGCTCAATTTTGGCATCTTGCTCCCTTCTCTGGGCATCTAGAATGTCATCCACCGATACTTCTGTTAAAGGGAGGTTCTCTTCTTTATCTGTATCCTGAAAACAGAAAGGTCTTATCATAAATTGAATGTTAGGTATAGTATATACAACAACATTCTCAATTCAATACAAATATTAGCCAGCTATATAGGGGAGAAATTATAAAATACCTTGAAAAAAATTTTTGTATTTCTTCAAATTAATTGTGTTATCCTACTGTGAGTTAGTTTAAGAAATTGAACATATAATTGCTCTTTTAAGATTTCAAAATGATTAAAGTCAGCATGCAGTATACAGAAATAATGAAAAATGTGACACCTCATAAAATTTTCATAACATTGATAAGACATTGTTCTGCCTTTAAACCTGGTATCCTGTAACGGTAGTGTTAAGTAAAGCTAAGTAAAGGCATATGCAAAAATAAGTACTATTCTCTAAATGATTATGCATTGTTAGCTGTGTCCGCAACTTCATCCATGTGAAATTTAAGAAAATGTTTTGGTTTAGTTTTTATAATATATAAGTAGCCTAAGTTATTCTTTTATACATCATCATGTCATCAAAATCGGACCGGCCGTTTCAGAAATTAACTGGAGCGCACTGAAAATTTTAAAAAATATATATTTTTGTGTATGTACTGTGTATACATCCATATGCATTCACTAAAAAGGTTGTTATTTTAGTATAACATACAGACACTCCAATTTTATTTATTTGTATAGTGAATATATACATCTTTACTATACAAATAAATAAAATAGTTATATTACCTGGTTATGTTATAGAGTATTATTATTTACCATATTATTATCCGAATATGATTTTGAAAGTAAATTTTTTTGAGTATATGTACTGCATGCTCACAACTTGGAATACATATAATTTTCACTCACAATTTCACCAAGAAGTACAACATTCTCTCCTCGAACTATGAAAATACCCCTCGGTATATCTCCGTACTCCCGACCGACGTGTATTCGTTCTATGGTTTTGTGTAAAACTAAATTGGCGAACTGATCGACGCATCGCAGGTATCCAATCAAAGTTCTTCCATCTCGCAGCAACACCATTAGTTTCTCTTTATGAAACAAGAACCACTGTGATAAAAACAAATGTAAACAAAAGAAATATACAAAATTAACATTTACGGAACATACTGTCTAATTCGTCTAGCAAATGAGCGGTACCAGCTAAAGGATTGATATTATTTGACATTATAGTGTGTGAAGAATTATAGTCAATACAACTTTTAATTCCGATACAAACTATAAAGAGTAGATTTCAATTACGATTAGATCTTTAACTCCTTATTTCTCTCTCATGTGCGCCGTATCCACAGAGGACTGTTTCAATGTTTTTTTTTTATGTATTTAGGATTCGGACTATCTCATAAATCCGGCGGATTCAAAGGCAGAAATGTCACTATAACGTCATTCGATAAAAACAAACATCTGTCAACTAACAAACAAAAATAATCATATTGAAATGGAATATGGAAAAACCCAAAATTCAATGGAATAACACAAATTTTGCCCTAACAATTACCACAGATTTACATTAATTAAATTTTATATAAATAAATGTATTGTTATTCTTCATTCGATGTATAATCATATATGTGTACTTATTTTACGTACAGCCTACCCCTACGGAAAGAGGCGTGATTATATTTATGTATGTATGTATTTTATTTAATTTTGTGTAGTTGAGTATATTGTATTTTTTAAATTTGTTGAAGACAAATGTTACAATTTTACTCTGGCAGTCTGGCCAAAACAGAATCTGATGAGATATAATACTTTACTTTATATTATCTATGGAAGGAAATCTGTAAGTAGGTAATATTTAGTAATCTGTGTCTGTGTACTCAAAAGCCAATCTCTTTGCAGTTTGCACTGTTTGCTCGAACAGACATTCACAAACTAACATTCTATTCCAATAAAAATCGTTTGTTGTGGATACAATATATGACTCAAGCTCCTTACGTGGAAGCAAGTTAGGTTTGCATACGACTTTTTTGGTGCTATGTCGTATAGTGTTTTACCCGACTGTCCGTTATTATCAAGTAGAAAAAGTTAGTTTATAAAATGGAACAAAACGACGAAGTTAAGTCTGGTTGTTTACTACTCCCTCCTGCCGGAGGGAACGTGTTTAGTAAATTTCCCAAAAAGGTAATTATATTAAATTTTTTCACCCATTAATTATAGTCTTATTATACACACGGAACTACGTAACCTCAAGTATTTCAATATAAGTAGTGTGGTATAAGGTGTAACCACTTTAACAACTTTTCATCAATGAGTCAGATGTAGAAACAACTTTTTATTATGATTGTGGCTTGAGACTAAATTTTACGTAATTTTGATTACAGAAAAATTGGCAACTGAAGCATTGTATATTATTCAATGCGAGCAAGCAAGGCATCGAGAGACTCGAGATTTACGACAACAAGGATGATGTGACTTCTGGTGCTATACCTAAAATCATAACACTAGAGAATTGTATTAAAATAACACATTCTAGTCCTAATACTATTACCATACTTACTAAGTCCCACACCCAACAACTAAGCACGCAATCTGAAGCAGAAACTTTAGAATGGGTGACTGCACTACAGTCAGTTGCTTTCAGAGCCCAAGACTCAAGTCCTATATGTTGTGATGAAGACAATGATCTATACTGCTCTTCTGGAGAGGGTGTGTTTTCAGTCAAAATGTGTGCTTCAGAAGCCTCAACAAGATGTGGCTTTGAATCTATCAGATACCTTCTTTTACTAACATCAACTGCCCTAGAATTAAGAGATGCTAATGATAATAAATTGTATGCAACTTGGCCATACAGATATATTAGACGGTATGGCTATAGACAAGGCAAATTCACCTTTGAAGCTGGTAGGAAGTGTGACACAGGTGAAGGTATGTTCCACTTGGAACATCCAAATCAGTCTGAGATATTCAAATGTTTGTCATTGAAAATGAAGACAATGAAACAAATGATTGGGAATGATAACCTTCACAGCCCAGAACACAGTGAGTTTAACATCCAGTCAAGTGCAAACTTGTTTCCTGGGTCTAGAAGTCCTTTAGTGGCAGCAAGACCTGATGATTTGAACTTGAGTACTCTTTCATTTAAGACTGCATCAGTATCGAGTCAACAGACTATATCCTCTGATAGAGACACAGCACCATTGCTCATGCCTAAACCTGCTTTGAAACCAAAACCTCAGAAACCTCCACGCAAAATCATCAACATGCCTAAACCTGTCAGTAAGGATATTCCTTGCTCAACCGATGAGAGCATAGAGTTTGGCAAGTATAAAAAGCTTGACAATTATGAGCCAATTGATCAAATCAAGAGGGAACACAGTCCATCCACAGTACCTTACGACAAAGTTGAGGTGCGAAGTGAGGCATGGAAAACTTTAGGTATAGATGATCCAGATCATACAGAATACATTCCTAATCTGGGAGACAATCCAAATTGTATGAAACTCATATCTAGATCTCAGGATAATTTGAACACTACTGGTCCTGAGTCTTCCAGAATTATATTGTTACCGAGTCCAGTAGTTGATCCAGAAGATGAAAACTATGATAGGTTGCAGTATTTTGGATCCACAAGTAAACTTAACAAGTCATCGCGGTATAAAAAGATAGAGGCACGTCCTACAACAATAGCCCTTTGCGATCCTAAAAAAGACACTTGGAATGATTATGATGAAGTTGAGAATGTGATGCAGACAGCTCGCTTAGCTGATGACTCTCACCTTGGTTACGGCATGATAAGGAAACCTAATACTCCTGGACCCCAGGTACCTACTGCTGCTCAAGTGCAAGCCTTGCAGAACCAGGTTGGTTTGGAAGAAGTCAATCATAATATTTGCAATGGTACAGACTATGCTATTGTAAGCCGTCCAAAAAGAGTTTAAAATTAAGACTGATTTATTGATTGACTTCACAATCCTTGTATTTCTAGCTTAATGATAATATAGCACTAAAATTGTAGATCTTATTAGGCAAAATTCCAAATTGAGACTGCAATCATTCCTTTATGCATGAAGAGACTGATGAATGTGGATGAAGCAAAAGAGGTCTGAGAGACTAGGGAGAACAGGCATTCTACTATATGTGCTACCCCATGGGGGACTCGGTGTGATGATATGTATGTATCATTCCTTTTACATTTAATTTCTTATACTTAAGCGAACTAGTATATATTAGTTTGTATTTAGATGTCATTAATGCACAAATTTGTTGTTTTTAAGAGATTATGATAATGTGATTATACTGTGCCTTATTTTTTTATAGAATGTATTTCAGATATGATTACCAGTTGGTGCCAATTTTTTTAAGTATCCTAAGTCTTTTTAATGTATGTACATTTTTTATGTAAGAATGAAATATATCTATCTGACTTTGAATATCATAGATTTAGGTTGGCCATATTTTTGTGATTTGTAATCTCTGCATTGTATGAAAATAAATCATGTAATCTCCATAACTGTCTTTGCAATTTGCTTAAAATTTGTTACTGTTGTGTATTTTTCTTGTTCATAAGCCCCTTAAAAAAAGTAATCAGTTTTTCAGATTTTTTCATGATAGTGATATACATACTTTACCTTCTAACTTTCACAGCTATATCACATACAGTCTAAATTTGTTCTAATCCCCTCAAAGTTCTAATTCCCTGTGTGGTTGTGCAGCTAATGTCTATATCAATAAATAGTAGTAGATGTGATTAATTGTATATAGATTGAAATATACATAGATTGAAAATCACTAATTGAAAGAAGTGGTCTCTGCCTACCTCTACGGGAAAGAGGCGTGATTATATGTATGTATGAAAATCACTAATATATTGTTACTTCATTTAATCAAGGAAGACAAGTTTCTAAGCTTTAAAATTATATTAAGGCAGTTTCTATTCACATAAAATAACACATTGTTCCTAGAAACAAAATAATTAGTTCACTGTCACTGGCTCTCAAACAACTTCAACCATCTTTTAGTAACACAGTTTCTATTTTTGTTTCCTCTTGTCTTTCAATCATTTCCATAGCAATAAATTCTAAGTCTTCAGACATAATTCTCTGAACTGTTTCGCCTTTCTCTGCCATAATATCTTCAATATTTTTCTTACCATTCATGTCAGTAAACCAATTTAAATTATCAGCTATCAGATGTTTATTTTCACAACCATCGCATATTACGATTATAACACCTTTATGATAAGCGAGTTTAGAGATGAATTTCGTGTTTCTAGTGTTACATTTTTTGCAAGTAAACATTAACTGAAATTTCCCTTCAGTCTTCAATGGTTCGCTTGAAAGTGCGACTCCGGTGAATTTTGACGCTGTAGTGCTGAAGTTTCTTGGTGATTGTACTTTTGGAGTAGATGAAGAGACTGGAATTGGTACCACTAGCCGTCTTCCAAAAAAAGAATTTCCATTACTCGGGAAAAACACTATACTGTTCAACAAACGTGGTTTGTGATATTTAACCACAAAATCTATTAAAGTTTTGTGAGACATCTTGAAATACCTGTACACTTTATACTATTTATATTGAATCGATCACAAGTGATGGCACATGGTAATAAATTTAAAATGATGAAATACTACTAGCAAGTGAGCAAGAAATTATAGATAGCTAAAATATTATATGACATGTATGTATGACTGTCAAATGAGTTAAGTAACAAACAATTAATGTAATTCTATTCAAAAAATATATGAATATATGATATGAAGCATACGTCTCTGTATATAAAACTAACAAAAGATTTGAACTTTGTTTTATTATAGCACGTTTCATTAAATACTAAATGTATTTAATCTTTAACGATTCTAAAATAAATAAAGCTGGTTAAATGTTATTCGCATCTTACTTCATTTGAGGGCAGCATGGCAGTAGGCCTGTGCTTGAATGTCTATTTACTTAATAACTTTTTTTATAACCTCAATATTCAGGCAGTTATTGTTTTGGCTAGAGTTTGTGGTATTGTTTTAAATTAAATTTCTTAAAGTTACATTAAAATGTTTGTGTTCGCCTAGTATATATACGCTTCAAATAAAAATCGTAAAATTGTAAAATGGAGTCTATTTGGTTTAGCCCACAACTAGCTGACGAAATTATAAAAAATGACGATATATTTCAAGAGACGGAAAATATTATAACAGGTGAGCTAATTTAAATAACAAGCAAATAAGGCCTTTCGCTTGTATCTATGAATGTGAATACTGATGTAGTTATTTCGTAGGTACATCGACAACATAAATACTTAACTTTATTACATATTTATTAATGAGATAAACTAGTTATGTCGGTGAAATATGTCATCATATTGTTGACTTTGATCTAGCCACTTTGCCGATAACATTATTGGTATTTCGTCTTTCTAACATTGTAGATAAACATATAATAATTGACAGATTTCATGAAAAAGATTTTTGAAAAAATAAATCTTTAGATAGATATATGGCTATATTTTATATATGGTATTAGGAGGCTTTATTCTTCTGTTCCCATTTTGTATCTAAGAACATATTAAACATAAATGGATGTATTATACTTCCAAGATGACTACAAAGAGTGTTAAGCCCGGTATGAGCTCAACTTAATATTTATTATTTTTGTGACCAGTTCCTTTCTATAATGTTCCAGACATAATGTCCGCAAATATAGATATCACCCACATAGTGGAAAACATGGCAGGAGTGCTGACAAACAAAGAAGTTGAGAATCGTGTCAAGGGAATGATATTCTTCACGAAAATTCTAACCAGCATACCCAAAACTTATCTTACAGAATTGCAGATCAAATTCATATCAAAGTTTTATACAGACCGTTTGAAGGATAACCATAGAGTTATACCTCCTGTGTTGGAAGGTTACCTTGCTCTTATTGACATGGACAATTATAATATAAGCTTTTGTTCTGAGTTCTTGACAATATTATTCAGAGAAGTAGCCTGCCAATCACAGCTGAGACAAGACAGATACAATATATATTTCTTGATACAAAAACTAATGGATAAGGATTTGGAATGTAAGTTTAGTACTTTTTTATATTAGGCTATTGTTAGTAATGTCTTATTGAGGCATTTTATATAACTTCATGCCTTCAGGCAAGTATTCCTTTTGAACTTAACACAAAAGGTTCTAAAGGCAAAGGTGTATCAAAACCCTCTTTGTGCCTGAGATATATTAAGGTGCCTCTGTAAAATATGTAGATTTTTTGCTTTTCTTATAGCAAGATTTTGAAAATGAATCATCAATCAATCAAGCCCAAGAAATCAGAATTTACTGAATTCGTCATTCTCATAAGTGAAGTTTAGCATTGTATCTGAATAATTTTAAATAAATATTAACTATAACTATACATTTTAATGGGAAAGTCAAAAGTCCTTGAAACCGGCGAGCTTGTATGAAGACTTTTTTATATACAACATGAATGGCAAACAAGCTTACAGCCCATGTAATAGGCAATCTTACCATAGCCTATTTACACTCAAGCTTGCGCTTTGCCAGTGTTGCCTCTGAGATTGAAGAGCTCTACTGTGCTGGCGGCATAATGGGACTAATGCCTCAGCTGCCAACGGAATATAGCAGTCCTACCCAGTCCCCAAGGAGCTCATTATTGGAAAACTTATTCATTGCATAGGAACACAACTGTGTTATTTGGCTAAACTTCTATAAGCTGGAATGAGGTCCTACTCCAGCCAGGCAGCTCCAAATTCGAACCTGTTATGTCCTCTCTTGTAGTCTGACTGATCTTTGATTCTTTTCTGGTGAAACTACAACTACAAACAATCAATAATGTTTTATTAATGAATTGTGAGTAATTTTTTACTTATAATTATCTCTATTTCAGATATGAAATCCCTTGGCCCAGACTTTGTCTATGGATTTATATCGTCAATGGATGGTGAACGGGACCCGCGCAACTTGGTGTTTCTGTTTGCCTTTCTGCCACACTTCATACGAAATATACCGCTCGGTCATTTAACAGAGGAGATGTTTGAAGTAGTGTCATGTTATTACCCTATAGACTTCCATCCGTCTCCGGATGACCCCGCAGCAGTGACTAGACAGGACCTGGCGAATGCTTTGAAGCCATGTCTTTGTGCAACTCAGGCATTTGGGGAGAATTGCCTATTGTTGTTAGTAGAAAAATTAGATTCCAGTTTAAGGTTGGCTAAACTTGATACCTTGAAGTTATTGGTTAGTTTTTTTTTATTTTTTATTACCTTTACTGCTATGTATATTTGAAAGACTTAAACTTATTTTCAGGTTATTTTTTAAGGAGTTCTTTCTGAAGTAAGCTCTATACTAAAACCCATTTGTATCCAAATTTAATTGTGAATGAACATTGGTATTTTTTGGCTAAACATATGTTTCTTAAGCCAATATTAGTGATACAATTTAATTATATGAATTAATTAAAAAATATGAGACTGTCAGGCAATTAATGCTTAAAGCGTCATGTCTCGTCACATAAATAGGTTAATAATGGGTGTAAATATTTATTAAGAGTTTGCCTACCACTGGCTTCCTTGTCACACTCACTCACTAAAAACATTAATCTTGTAATTTCCTGTCGACTTACCTTCTTGTGTTATCATTGCTTATAGACGGAAAGCTGCAAAACGTTCACGCCAGAGACATACGCCCCGTTCCTGAAAACTCTATGGTCTTCCATTCATACAGAGATCT
Organism: Drepana arcuata; assembly: GCA_016069955.1. NCBI lineage: Eukaryota > Metazoa > Arthropoda > Insecta > Lepidoptera > Drepanidae > Drepana > Drepana arcuata. The sequence goes on along the minus strand of JACCPG010002708.1, from coordinate 7,609 downwards.
CAAACAAAACGGACGATGAACTTAAATTGGCAGCTCATGAGGCTCTGTCGACGTTGGTCGCTAAATTGGCCACCAACGCCAACACTGACCAAGCATTCGAAGCATTCGTTAAAGGTATCGTTATCGCTATGCAATCAGCGGTAGCAGATTCGACAACTGTCGCCCAGTTTGTGCATGCGACAAAGGTATTATTAACTACAGCAAATGCCTCTAAAGAGTCGTGTCTCATTGTAACCAAAGCCATGATCCCTGCTACCATTGCTTACTACAGTTTCAAAATGTCAGCCAAGTTGCAAATTGCTAGCTTAGACTTACTAGCAGATTTGTACGAATTGGCCAAACATTGGGAAGTATTGGGCGATATCGAAGCACAAGTGAATGAAATACCACAATTGTGCTTGACAGCGGTCAGTCAGCCGGCTAAGGAATACCAAATAGCTGGTTTCAAAACTTTGATAAGGGTCAAGAATGCTTTAAATACCGATTTTGTATTGCCGTTCGTCGAGGTTCTTGTACACAACGTACAATATTCGAACGATAATGACCTGTTATGTGTGAGCGTTGAAACAGTCCACGCTATTGCCAGGAAATACCCGGAACTGATAATGAATTTGGTCGTAAAAGGCAAATGTGACTTGGAGAATATTACGAGGGACAAAACAGCTTTGAAGAAACGACTCAACTTGCTCTCGAGCCTCGCAAGCATAGACGATTTCACCAAAATCATAATTGGGGAAATGCTAAAACTCATCACGAGTAACAACACAGATGCTCTCAAAGTGGTCGAGGCTCTTAGTGAGTCAATGTCGAATAGCAGTTTGTTTACTGATGAAAAAGTTGCGCAAATAGAAAGCGACCATGGATTGATAGATTCTGTACTGGCGTGGATGTATAAAGAGATAGAATGTAACACGCCATACCTGTCTCAAGGCTACACGTTGATATCAAACACAGTTAGCAGCCTTCCGCCCGAAAAGCAGTTGGGTATTTTGTTGAAACACACGAACGATATATTGTCCAAATGTGAAAAAGATGATAGATACTTTCTAATTATAAATAGCTTGTTCAGTCATCTTCATAAGGAAGTGTTTGATTCCAAGTTTGAAGACGTTATGGTCCTATCGTTAAGGAATGCTTTAAGAAAAGATAATGAGGTAGCAAGGGAGAAAGCTTGCGGTTTATTAGCACACTTTTTGAACAAAGCTGAGTATGGACAGAAGTTTGAGTTTTTGTATGAGATATTGAAGAATCAATTAGCGGCGTGCAGTAGAGATGACCCGGAGCTGTGTCCGCGTCTTATATCGCTTTACGGATGGATTACTAAGGCTTTGGTTATGAGAGGTAGTGACTTATTCTTGTTTTGGCTGCAAAAGGTGAGTACCGTACATATCTTCTATCTATCCTAATAAATAAAAAAATGCCGTCTCTGTTTTTAATGTTAAAACAACCGCTTTTTTCTAAATGCATATGGATGTACATAGACCAAAATAACATTTAAAAAAATATCTGTTTTCTGTCTGTGTTCCGGCTAATATTTGAAGCGGCTGGACCGATTTTGACGGGATTTTTGACACTGTGTCCACTAATGAGGTCATAGAAGTGGATGCATGAGAAAATGACGCAAATATAGATTTTTAATACGATTTTATGCTACTTAATTTATTTTTATGATAAAGCCTATAATGTATGATATTTCTAACCTTCATATGTACACTGAATTATGGACCCAGTGTGATTGATGTAAGATTTAAAATGGCTAACTGATCAAACTAAAGCGATTGTCATGGCTCGGTTCTATAAGGAACATTTTTATTCCCAGATAATGGCTACAATTACAAGCCCAGAGTACTGCAAGCTAGGATCTGAAGCTATTCGTATCATCATGACCGACTTTCCCGACCATCTGACCACTAAGCAGCATTGTAGACTCAGCCTTCTATACAAACAAAGAATGTTTCAAACATTTTCAAGTATGGCTGAGAAGTTCGATCCCCTGAAAGATGAGACCAAAGCTGCGTATTTGTTGAGTTGGGGCTATGTGGTCGGTAAAGCGCCGAAAAGTGTACTTACTAATGAGGCTGATAAGGTATGTATTTGAATGCAACCAAGTAGATTGACTCGGCAATATGGTACCCTATAATATGATATACATACATACCGTCACGCCGAATCCCTAACGAGGTTGGTAGCGATAGTAGAGTGCCAGTTATCTCTTGTCTTTCCTTGAATAAAGTCCAAAATGAACAGATTCAATTTCAAATTTCAAATAGTAGTATATATTGCTTGTTATAATTTTGATTAGCGACATCTTGTGTCAGAGAGTTAAAACAACAGTCTCTGAGTCCTAAGCACTAACACACTTAGTCTTTTAAGAATAAGAAGTATTCTTGACATTCCCATCTGATATGATATTGATAAGGATCATATATATTTGGTTACTTCCATCCAGCACGACTATATACTTACATACGTCTTAGAAATTCTTCTCTGACTTATTCAGGTTTCCTAAAGATGTCATCCTTCACCGTAATGCAGGAAAGTTATCGGTACAGCTCACCGGGGTCAAACCACTCAACTCAAACCACTCAGCCACCGCGGCTCACGACTGATAAATAAAATATGTATTTTTTTTAAATTTCAGATTTGTCCATTAGTTATAGATTCTTTAGAGGTTGATAATAAAGACTTGCTGTTAGTAATGCTCGATGTGCTGTGCCACTTTGTTCAAGCGAAACACGCATCTATTATAGGCAGCTTACAGACTATATTGCCGAGGCTAGTCAAACTATCTGGTTACGTTAAATCTATGGTAAGTTTAATATATCGCCTGATATTTTAATATACTATTGATCAAACTCATTTGTTAAATCGAGTTCTACTTCTTTCAGGATGTCAGAATAAAAAGCCTACAATGTCTGTATGAGATAGGCAATTCTTATCAAACAATGTTGCTCTTGCCCTACAAACAAGACGTTTTATATGACCTAGCGCCATCTCTCGACGATAAGAAGCGCCTAGTTCGCAGCATGGCGGTTCGTGCGCGATCACGATGGTACTTAATTGGCGCGCCAGGCGAATTGAAAGATTGATTGAAATCTAAAATTCAATTTATGTAAAGTAATACAAGTAAGTTTAGTAAAAAAACGTTATTTAAAGTGTAAAACACCCCGTTCTTAAAAAATTGCTACAATTACCTTGCTGAATTGCGGTATGCGTATGCGTATATATTGTGTTGACGTTAGATAACAATAGATTGATGAAAACACTCAATGTCAATTGTTAAAAAAAACTTGTTAAATCTGCCTGTATAAATATGATAATTAACAAAATCGTTATTGAAATTTACAACCCGTAAGCCAACCCTATTGCTGCAAAGAGAAGCTATAGGAAGTTGTTCGCGTGAATCTACATTTTGATCTGAAAATTGGAATTGGAATTCGTTACACCAGCGCCAATTTTTGTATATGTATTTAAATATGGAACTTAATTGTTTTAAAATGTTGCCAATGTATATATTTTGACATCGTTTTGTTGCAAAACTAATAAACTATATATTTATGGTACTGTGTTATTATGTTTCATTTGGCTCACAAAATCACGCATACAACAAATAAATAAAGGATGCAGAAGGTGACAGAAGGCACAGGGGAGTCAATACACCTGTGCCAATCAAACACTGATGTGGTTCTGATATAAAAAGCACATGTACTTGCGAGTGATAAAATACCTAGGGACAATGACAAATGAATTGACGTAGTCCCAAATTAAGCACATCATGACGATATGAATGAATGATATACATAGTTAATTAAATTGAAATAATAACAACGCAAGCGAACTTCATAGTCTGGTGTACTGATACCTAGATAAGAAGGCCCGACTTAGCCCATATAATAAAAAAAAAAGATTTTTGCTTTACACCTCGAACAAAGCCAATTTAATTTTAATCTAAGCACAGGCCGTAGTAACGGTATCATTTAAATATATCCTACAGAGGCCTATTAGCATTTTATAGGTCTGTGGCAATGCTATCCCCCAAAGTGGATATACGTAAATTCAAAATGTACGTTAATAATAACTTCGTCATGTTGCCATCATTCAAATTCCGAAGGCTTGCCATTATAAAATAAACAAGTTGTAGTTCCTATATGCAAAACAAGTCTCCCCTTGAGTACCTTAGGCGCCGAGATGGTTTTAACGGCAAAAATCCAACATAACCGGACTGGCCCCTTCTATTGGGAAAATTTTTAGATTACTCCACGTAAAATAGGCATCGTCACCCATCAAAGGCAGTCTTTATAACATCCATTCAACCCGCTTAATACCCCAAAATATCAGTGGAAATCGAATCTCAGACCGTTTTCACGTAGGTAGGATTAGTCTTACAAATCCGCGACCACTAACAATTTGATCTGAATTTGCATAATCTGTTATCGCATTGCGAACGTTCGCCGCACTTTAAATGTTAATGAAGGGTTTGGGCCGATTTTAGCCCGTTTTTGAACGAAAAGGGGACTGCGTTTTTTCCATTGTCGAGAAGTTGAATAGATGATTTTTAAAAGCCATATTGCTTTGTAAGCTTTTCTTAGTTTATACTAATATTATAAAGAGGAAAGATTTGATTGTTTTTTTGTTTGTTAATCTTTGTGTGTGTCTTAAGATGGATTCGAGAATGGTTTAGATTTACAATTGGACCCGATAGGTGGTCTTGCGATCGTGTTACGGGCGATTTAACTTTTAAACCCGAGCGAAGCTGGGCGGGACAGCTAGTTTATTAATATACACAAAGGGTGATATTTATGAAAGTTTTTTATTTATTGAAGATATGAAAAAATATACCTACGAATTAGACGCTAAAATGTATCTTTGTTTTATAATAATATATCCTCACGCCTTCCCACTAGGGTCCCCGAAGGGGTAGGCAGAGGTGTATAGGTAATACCCACACACCCACTTTCCGCCAGAGGTATATTAGGTGCCAACGTGACAGATGGCGAGTCCATCGCCGTTACTCAAGCACGACTATACATACGCCTTTGAATTTCTTCGCAGACGTATGCAGGTTTCTCTCGATGTTTTCCTTCACCGTAAAGCTCGTGGTGTGACTAATCACTGTACTTAAGTTCAGAAAAACTCATTGGTACAGTCGGGATTCGAACTTGCGACCTTTGCGTCGCAGGCAACTGCTCGAACCACTTGGCCACCACGTCTTTGTTTTCTAATGTCATTTTATTATCAAAACATATTATATCTGCATTGCAACATCATAGCTTGTTGGTTCTTATCGGGTCGTAGGTGCTGTTGCCATATTTACCTACTTTAAGAGTGAAAGTTAGTAAAACAAATGAAGATCGATTATTTAATTGCTTCATGAGTATAGTAGATGTTTAACTACAGTCCCTTTCTCACGTTACGTCTTGCTACGTGCGAGAGGCGTTAAGTCCGATGGGTCTAGACAGCTAATACCCACTGCAAATTACGCGTTGGTCCAGCGCCCCGACAGACCAATCGGGATTAACGCGCAAATCCGACGGATGATTCAATCTAAATTTGCATAATGGTTAAGCACTAGCGTATTATTGTAAGGCTATAAAGAAAACTGGGGGGGGGGTGATAAGGTCGTGGCGAGCTATTGGTTTCTGCAGATTTTCATACCAGTTGCCTATGAGAGTTTATAAAATTATAATCGTATAGGTATTCCTTCTTACGGCGATCCCCGAAGAATTAGGTAGTACCTACACCCCCACATTTCACGGGAAATATATTATGGTGGTCAACATGACAGATGGCTAGTCCATTGCTGTTTCTCAAGCACGATTTTAGATACGTCTTTGAATTTCTTCTTTCTTTCCTCTCGATGTTTCAATCACCGTTTCTGAAACTAATACCTACATACATACATATCATCACGCCAAGTCCCTAACGGGGTAGGCTGAGAGTATAGAGCGCCAGTTCTCTCTAGACTTACATACCTCTTTCGTTTCGTCCACATTCATCAGTCTCTTCATACATGCTCGTCGGTTTCGTTCCTCTTAACGTTCCCGTCCTTCAAAGTCCGATCTATTTGATCCAGGTAGTTGGAACGTGGCCTTCCTCTGCCTCTTCTTGCACACACTTTTGCTTTGTATATCTGTTTCGTCAATCTTTCTTCACTCATCCTTTCTATGTGTCCAAACCAACGATACTACAACATATATACATATAACATACATACAACTAATACCTAAACTGCTGATTTAGGTATAATTTACTTTACGAAAGGAAACTTAATAAAATGAGTGTTTGTAGTACTCTGCCAATCCCTTCGAGAATACTTGGGGGAAGGTGTAAAGAAATCCTCGTGAGTGCACCCAGCGTCCTCTGTGTATACCTATAGAGGACGAGGGTGTTAAGGGCAAAGTTGGGCGCCACTGGGATGTGCTAAGGCAAAGTGCCAGTGATCAACCTAGAGTCCTCTATTGAGGATGGCCCTTGAGGGGGTTTTAGTGAGTAAAATCTCACCCCCCGCGACCGGTCGAGTATGCAACCTAGAGAATATTTCAACTGGAAGTTGATCTCTTCTTATAGGCATCCTTGAAAGCACATAATAAAAGGAAGACTTATAGATTAGTTGCCAAAAAGCCATATTTATCATCATGCCGAGACCCTAACGGGGTAGTTAGAGAGAGTATAGTACCAGTTCTTTCTAGACGTAACTCTTTCGCTTCGTCCACGTTCATCAGGCTTTACATACATGCTAGCCGGTTTGGAGTACCTACTCTTGACATTCCCCTTCTTGAGTGTCTGATCGATTTGATCTACGTAGTTGGAACGTGGTTATACTCTGCCTCTTCTTGCACACAGTTTCGCATTGCATTGTTGTAATTAGTATCTGAGTTTAATAGAAAACTTAATCCTAACTTAACCTTATAAATTTATCCTCCGTACAAGTTATCGTATATCTTTGTTACGACGCAAGTTACCTAAGCCGTAGCGAACTAAATTCCACTAATCTCGGTGTTGCCGAGTCATTTGGTAGGTAGGTTAACTAAGGGTGGAATAGCTATGTGGTTGCCGCACGTCGACCTATTTTTGCTATGTCAGTGAGCTTGGTGTCACGTGACAGATTTAACAATTTCGTGAAAATAATAATCCTATTAGTAGGCACATATTTGTATGAGGATATCTTGAAAGCAAAAACTAGCCAACGGAATTGGATGAAATTTGGCACAGAGCGTATTTGCTGCATTTTTTTTTCGGTTCACTAATACGTGAGATCACTTTAAGATTAAATTTGCATGACATAATTGTGTAACAAACAAGCATAACAAATATAAGTGTACACCCAATTACTACAGGTAACACAATCACTTGCGACAAACATGCAACACAAACTACTAAACTTTAATTGGATCGGATCGGTTATGTCCTTAAGGTCGAAATAATGATGATGATAATGAGAGACGATTTCAATATGAAACTTATAAGTAAACTAATCTATAAAGTACTCAAAATCGACGAGCATGCATATAGACTGATGAATGTGGACGAAGCGAAAGAGGTATTCAAGTCTAGAGAGTACTGGCGCTCTATTCTCTCTGCCTACTTCGTTAGGGACTCGGCGTTATGA
>JACCPG010002705.1:0-14080 GCA_016069955.1 Drepana arcuata | reverse complement strand
CTCTGCGAAACTCTTTTCACACCCTTAATAAATAACTACACTCTGTTCAATATCACTCATAATGTTTACGTATTAACAGATGAATCTAGTGACTGAAGGCTGCTCAGGGGACGCTGCTACAGTAGAGAGTGGGGTTGAGGAATTTGAAGAGAGCGCAGTAAGCGAGGCGAGTGGGGCGAGCGAGGCAAGTGGGGTTACAGACGCTGGCAGGGTGGACGGGGGCCGCGCGGCTCGCACTCACTGCACATGGCCGCTGCGCACGGCTGAGCCCTCCGCCGCCGTCTCCCCCGTCTCCCCGGACTATGTACTTGAAGAGGATGTGCAGGTAATTAGGATCATTTAACTCTATGTATCTTTGTGTTGCCGAACACATTCGTTGAGTATGATGAATACGTTTTTTTAATCCCTTGAAAATACTGATTAATCCCCTGAATTTAGAACTGAAAGAACTTCATTCAACCTGCAATCCTCAGTCCATGCATACGAAGCGGACAAGAGACCTCATTGTTTATAATAAAACTCCCTATATCTGTGCAAATCAAAGAAGAAGAAAGAAACAAAGTACAATTGGTATGTCTGTATTGTCGTTGTCCAGGTGGATCCATCGGAGGGCTCCGAAAACAACACATACACCATAAGAAGTGATCTCTTCCTTCACGGGAATGTTCTGATTAATGAAGACAGCGAGTAAGTATATCTTTTGTCTACGTCCCACTCCTGGGCAAAGGCCACCCTCTCTTTCCTCCCCCCGCGCCTTCTATTCGTTCCATATCTATTTAATATTTTTTTATATACTACAAAGTTGCAATTTAGCATTTGGCTCGCCTGATGATATGCAAAATGTAAGTAATTTTTTGTTCAACATGAGGAAAACTTATCGAACGTCACATCTATATTTCTATGCTATAAGTTTAGAGACCAGCTAATATATGATTTTTACGGTTGGCTGCGAGTGGTTCGAAGTTCATACAATCAAATACACAATGGTAATCTATACAAATAAATAAATTTAAGTGTCTGTAATAACCACTTTTTACTAAATGCATATGGATGTATGCACGGTACATATAGCAAAATCTCATTTTTTTGTCTGTCTGTCTGTTTGTTCCGACTAATCTCTGAAACGGTTGGACCGATTTTGAAGGGACTTTCACTGGCAGATAGCTGATGTAATAAGAAGTACTTAGTAGGAGTAGTTAGTAGACTTTCATACTTACTTAACTACTTTCATTGTAAGAAATTGAATAATAACTTTTTAGTTAAATTTCACGCGGACGAAGTCGCGGGCACAGCTAGTAAACACACGTTCGATAAAATAAGTGTATGTGGATATAGTGTATCGGTCGATGGAAATGTAATGATAATGTTGCAGGTTCGTGATAAGTAGGGAGTTGGTGTCGCGGCCCGGGGCCGGGGCCGAGGAGGACTCGCAACTGGGCCTCGGCCTCATCGACTCGCACCCCACTATTGATCTCATGCAGGTGAATAAATATCTTTCTTATACAGGGTGTCTTAGGAAATTGAACACTTGCACGAATATGTAATTGGGAACGTATAAAAAAGTAATCTATATATATATAAAAATGTTATGTTGGTTTGTGTACGCCTCCAAAAATCAAAAAGTTCTGCACCGATCGAACTGAAAGTTTAGCATGATATATAATCCGCATCAAGGATTTTTTTTATAAATTTTTTGCATCAGTCACATATCCACAGCGAAGCGTGGCAGGGTACAGATAGTAATAAATACCTACATTACAAATGTGACAAGATGTGTATGTGAAGTGTCAAATTTCTGACTTTGTTTTCGTTATAAGCTTCCTTTGTGTCAAATTTCATCCGATTCCGTTCTGTAGTTTTTCTGTGGTTTTTGGGTGAAAGCGGAACAAACATCCTCAGAAACTATCGCATTTATAATATTAGTAGGATTCAAACTCGGCCTTCTAGGTCCTATAATAGACAGCGTATATGGTAAATTTTATATACGACTTTATCTCTATTGTATTAACGTTCTTAATTGGTTTTATTGTTATATAGGAGGAGCTGATGTACGCGGACGCAGCTGTGGACGAATCTTCCTTTAGAGTGTTTTTGCTTAATGGAGAGGAGCTCACATAAAATGTATTCTCTGAGATAGTCTCAGCTATGTTATATCGACTTAATAGTAAGTTGTTTAAAGTTCATTTTACCGTAGCTCACCCCGAATGTACTTATTTATCTTTTTCTGTTGTAAACATATTAGCTTTGTTCAAAAACAAAAACTTCATACCTAATTGGGCTCAGGAATAGATAGATATTATAACCATAAATCACTTTAGTCAATGTAAAACGAAAAGTTGTTAGAAAAGTTAAATCTTTCGACGATACAAATTTTTTGTTCGCCATTCGAAATGCTAATTTGAGACATCCAACAGATTAAAGTACATACAGATGAAGTGTATATAATGCGTGTATGCTTTGCGACTTAATATAAACGTTTCAAGTATAAACAAAACACAATGACTATAAATATTTACACGCGTCTCTCAGATATCGTATCGTGTACTACCTATATTAATTTACCACCAGTTAATATTGATTACTCGAGCCAAAAATTGTAAGTAATATTCCACTTGTTGTGGGCTAAAGGGAACTTATGGTGTGAATCACAGGGACCTTTAAATATGACTCTGAATGAAAAACTAGGTACAAATTTGTGCATATATTAAGTATATTAATCTAGGGTGCAATACTTCGGCTTTCATGTCTTTTTTTAATACATAGTGTAACCAGTCAATTTTCTTAGTGTGTAATGTTTTGGTAGTGTTAAAGATTAAGGTGATTAAAAAGTTGGAATGTAAACAATATTCATGTAGACTTAAAATTTTGTTCGAGTTTGGAAGAGTGCGTAATTATTGTATCATTACGAAGTCTTCTAGCTCATTTTACTCTGCACAATTACTAATGAGTATTTTCTTATATAACTAATCGATGCCGGCTAGCATGCATGAAGAGACTAATGAGTATGGATGAGGCGAAAAAGGTCTGTAAGTCTAGAGAGAACAGCGCTCTCTGCCTACCCCGTGAGAGTCGGCGTGATGATTTGTATGAGTGTAACTAATAAATGTGATTATCGGAGCTAAATATATTACTAATTCTTGTGATAGGTCTTATCATCTAGAAATCTATAATATTTATTTATCATCAGACCAATGGCGCTTTGAATCTAGGCTAATTCAGCTCACAACATACCTTTTAAAGCTCAAAACAACTTACGCTCAGCACTTCACGTGCATTTGTGAAATGTCTAATATTGAAAGTAAATATATTTTAAGAAACTCTATGCTTGGAACCTTAAGTCGAAATTAGAAAAGGACTTATTAAGAAGGTTTATTTGTTTCTATATTCACGAGTAGCTTTATATAGTGGTTTCTGGGCTATGTTCACTGTCATTTGCCAACTAACACGACTTTGTATACAACTATACACGCGATTAATATATAAGTATGGAGTGTTATGATTTGTTTAATTAGGATTTAGACAGGGTTTTCGGCTAATTGCAAAATTTAAAATTGTAAAGAAAAAAATGTATGTAATGTACGTTTTGAACTTACGAAACTCTAACCATCTGTCTAGGTACCCGTAATCCTGGCTCATTTGGCAAATGAACGAGACGGTCAAAAGACGTGGCTTCATATGCCGTCTCGTGTCGAATTTCTCCTATACAAATATTTATTAGGGAGCAAATTATCATGTATAAAATCTTAAATACAGTAAACAGAGTTGAACCAAAAATACCAAAACTAAGTCCCGTGCTTCCAATTCGATATTGGCCAAGAAGCTTCTGGAAAGATCTCTCCAAGAGAATTCTGTGTGGAGTTACTGAACTTGGAGTATACGCATATTCCCCTTTTAGACGAAGGTTGTTCCATGCTTAAATCAATACGAAGCCTGAATTATAATATTCCTGCTTAAACTTATAAACACACAAAGCGGCAACTATTTATAAATATACGTTTTCATATATGAAACATTACGCATGTTGTAATAGTTGGGTTTATGTAAAAGAAATACTACCTATATTTGATATAGGTTAAGATACTTATAAGTACGATCGTAAGATTAATATGAAGGAGGTAATCTCTGAAACTAGTAACTTTAAAAAAATCTTTCACCAATATTAGCGTGGCAAGGTGGACTTAGGTCTATATTATCTCGTTATTATATTGACAATGAGCCGTGGTTAAAGCTTGTTTAACATATCTTAATAATGTTATCAGTAATTGGTCCTTCGTAGATTCAAAGACCAGCGCCTCTTGACGAAATCGTGTTCTGGTAGCGTTCAGCTTTTCGATACCTATAATTTGTACGGGATATGGGACATTAGCTAACTGCAGATGCCATTGCCATACAAATGTTAGCGTGAACGCTGACAGAAAAAGATTTTGTTCTCTAGAGGAATCTGGAGGCTATAGACAAAATACGTGATATTGTTCTGTAATATCTAGAAGAGTGTGAAAAAGACAACTGTATATGTCGTAATGGACAGATGCATAAACCTATATGCATTTGAAAATAATATATAAAAACGTATGTATAGCCGTGCTTTAGAAACGGCGATGGGTTCGTCCGTCGCGTTGGCACCGTCATATATCTCGAGCAGAAAGGGCGTATGAAACCTCTTTTCACCCCTACGGGGACCCTTGTACAAAGGCGTTTATATAGTCCCTTTCGCACTCTTTAACAATGATGGCAATTATACGTTACGGTGGTCCCAGTTTTTAAATGTAAGTTTAAAGTCGTTATGTATTCGAAGAGGACAAATAAATGATTCCAATTATGTTCAAGGAACGAATCACCAAGAAATATGATCTCCAGAAATGCCTTGTAGGTTAAGGTTGATTGTTGTAGTGGCAGCGTGATGCTGACTGTTTGTGATACTGACGTCTTTAATATTTAATAAATTATCGTGTAAGTTCGTAAATTAATTATAATAATTCTTAAGTTTCCTCGGAGTGATTTAAACTATTTTTAATATGTGTACAGTTAGAATTTATCCAAAATTAAACCTTTTTGCATGACTTGTAAAATGTTTTATAGGATATAGGTGTCCAAAGAAACAGTCCACTTATAAAAATATTGATTAAAACGAAAGAACTCAAAAAATAAGCACATGATTTTGATCGTCAAAAGTCATCAATCTTGAACAAAAACCAACAACCGATTAGTTTCATATTAAAACAATTTTCCTCGTTTGTTCAACACTACCTACATATAGGTGTACTGGTTTTCACCATTAATATATTCTATAGTAAATATATTACAAACCATTTTGAGACGTGTTCTGTTTATTTGAACATCATATACACATAATTTATAAGTCTGTCTTATATTCTCTTATACTCATAAGTGTCAATGATTGGCCAAAATTGACAATGCAATTGATTGGAAAGTGCAATTTTGATATCTATTTCAAAAGCAATAAAATTTAAGATTGATCCCATATAACGGACTGCAATTGTTGTTGATATCAATATTTTATGTATAGAATACGAACTGAATTTAATATTAGGTATGCGTGTATAACATACATATTATTTATATTAAGGTGTGTACAATATCTGCATGTCTTTTTAAATGTGCTGAAACTTGTATAGTGAAACTAAAATACCAATACAGTGGACCCCCGGTAATCCGACAAACAGTTAGCAGGGCAGTGTCGGATTAGCGAATTTGTCGGATTATAGAGTACTTACTGCCTAAGACCTCCTATAGTCCGGATTTTTTTACGAAAGAGTACCTTGTAATCCGACAAATTACAGATCCAATGATAAGATTCTACATGTTATATTTATGTACATTTATGAAACTGTATTACTCAGAGTCAGATGGCACCAGCTGTCTTTTCTCAAGCCATCTCCATATATTAGTTATATTATTCTATAGGGGCTATGTAAAGTCATTTAAAAATCAAGAATCTAAAGCCAGTCCGACTCTAGTGTAACCTAACAGTTCTCGTCTTCAAAATTGAAATTGTCCGACTGAGGCAGGAACTTAAGAAGTCAATATACAGCCAAATGACACTGCTTCTCGGGGAAGTTTCCCTGAAAATTTTACGGATTGTTCCAATACTAGTCCATTTGTAAGGCAGAGCCAGAGGGGTATAGGTGTTATACCCCTCTGCCTATACTTTTGGGGACCCTTTTGGGAAGGCGTGAAGATAAAGTATATATATGTATATACATACATACTTGGAAATATATTTACAGACGAACTAAATTTGGGGATTGCAGGTTGAGAGGTTGAATGAAAGCGTGTCGTTTAAAATTCATACTGTTTAATTGGTTATAAAACATTTGGCTGTGGCTAAATTTGCGCCCTGCCTTTGCTACTATAATGTAATCAATTATTATAGTTCCCTGCACGCAACTTGAGCACTGTCCGATAGAGACAACTACACTGTACCATGGGTAATTATAGTTCCCTCTCTATCGCACGGCGCTCATGTAACGTACCGGTTATCGTATTTAGTGTAATTACAATTTGTAGATAACAAATTATATTTTTGGATATAGTAGTTACGTAAGATGTCTTATTTTTTGAGACTGTTGTCCTAATGATGATCATGATAACGTTTTGTTGAAATTGTATACTTGAGTGATTGGATGTATTTCAAAATTATTTTATAGATGACTTTATTTTGGTTAAGGCTGCTGCTACCGGCACAGCGATTTGTTTCTGTTGTAATGTTTGGACGATGAGAGATTAACTAATTAATACATGTAATAATAACGGCCACATGTCCGCACAGTATAAACGCGCTAAGTCAAATTTAAATTAATCACATATCGTATATAATTTAGTTTGTTATTAATTATAATTTTAATCAGTTGCTTTGTGTTTAATGCAGATTTTGCTATATTTAGTACCTAATAAATGTTTTTCTAATATTGCGTGTTGTTATTTTAGTGTAAGGTAAGAGTAATTTCAAAGAACACAAGGTCAATACACAATGTTTTATTTATTAATTACCATTTTCTCTGTACATGGTTTAAAAGTAAAAATAGAAGTTATATGCTATAGCTATGAATAGAAACTATAAAGTATATAGACTATATACAGTACGTTTCTAACATATATAATATTTACACACAGTGCCTTTCGTTTTTGTGCAATTTTATGGAAAACTGAAAGAAAGGGAGAGTTCACACTTTAATAGTAACTTAAGTACTAGACTCGTTGGGCAGTATTTTTTAAATATATACATACATATTACATAGTCCCTCCCGGGGTAGGCAAATAAAGCAGTAGAGTGCCAGTTCTCTATACTTGCAGGCAGACCTCTTTCGCTTCTTCCACATTCACCAAAAACAGTGCAATTACAAAGAGCGTTCAAATTGATCGCAATGGTCTCGTATGCGTTGCTTACAAAGGTTCACTTGTTCTAAACTTTCAACGATACAGATATTCGTTCCTCGAAATTCGAAATTGTGAGATATTTATTGCTACGATAACGGACACACTTACGTTGCTTGTCTGACGATTGGAACACCGGTTAGATGTTATATAATTATGTTGCAACTGTTGCAGCCATACTACAAACTACATTGCGAGACGGGTATACCCGTAACCTATAGGTAACTTTATGCTTATTTATCTACCTGTTACTTCTATGGTATTTCAGCCTTGACCGACAAAGGCTGTTAAATAGGTCAGTAGCGGAACTCGTAGAAGACCATCTGGCTCGCTCACGTGCAACTGCGCGTGTGCATTTTATATACTAGTTTTCTTATAAAATCCCGGATTATAATAAAATATAAGTGTTAGAGAGCGTGGTCAAACAAGTCGAGGGTCGTGCCTATCGGGCGGCGCAAGGGGCAAATCCATGCTGGTGGTGCGAATGAGCACCACCGTGAGCTTATCCCGGCACACCGCGATTCCGTACACGAGCATGTATATCGCAATGAGGCCCACTAGGGATCCGCCCACCACGATGCTTGTTCTTCCCGGAAGTCGCCAGTCCAAAATGTCGTAGATAACTGGGTCGCCATCCCTAAGAAAAGAGTTTCATTATTTTCGTTTCTACGCCTTCCCCACAAGGCCGTAGGAGGTGGACAAGAGCCAACATATCAGTCTGTCGCTGTCAGGCCTGACTTTACATATGTATTGACTAGACGTCTTCTGAAATTAATACATCGTCACGGTTTTTTATCTATTAGTTCGTAAGCCTCGTGGTATGATTAATAACTACACTTAGAAATCAGTACAAACCTATATATAATAGACCACCGTTTGTTCAAGCCTTACCTACAAAAACTATTCTACCACGGACCTGATCAAGTACCTAATGCCAATCAGATGTGATTATGGAATTTGTATAAAATTCTGAATTCGGTGACTCTTGTGATTCTTCAAGAACTTACATGTTAGTGCCTCCAGCGGCGTAGTAGATGACGGTGAAGATGATATACCAAAGACCGAATCCAATAGGCTGGTAGACATGAGCGGCCCTCACGGGCGTGCGTGACGCCAGCAGCTCTACCACGGCCACGCACGAGTTGACTCCATGAGTGGCCACGTCCAACAGGAACGCTCGGCGATCCATCTCGTATGTATCTGTAAGTACATTTAAAAACAAATTGTCGTGCGTCGTCCTGCATAGGAAACACTATATTGACTCTACACCGAGTTGTTTTACTCTACATTCTATTTCTATCTATTCTATCTACTTCTATGCTGCTCTAAACCGGGCAGCATAGAAGTAGGACACAACGGAATATTTTAATAGGTACACCTAACACATAAAACAGTTTTAACAGCAAGTTATTTCAACATCTAGATTACCTATTATCGAACGGGCGTATGCTCATTGCACCTGGAACATTTAATTGAGCTTAATATAAGGGGGCTTTAAAGAAAAGCTGACCTAAAATTGGCCTAAAGTTAAAATAAGGAAAGCATTATTACGAGCTACTTAATCATACCATACCAATCGATGGAACATACCTGGGTCGTACAAGAGGATCCAGTAGAGTGCGGTGATAGTGATGGCAATCGAGATAGCCACGTTGTACACGAACCAGTAAGTGCTTATGTACCAGGGCATTTCAGTCGCGTAGTCTGTAATACAACAGTAGGTTTTTCAAAAGGTTTTATTTGTAGAATGAAAAATCCTTCACTTGTTTAGTGCGATCTAAAATACAGCTAGCGCCAACTAGTGGGAAATGGTATATAAAATTAAAATCGAACAAACTTGTCACCCACTAAGATGGATACTATTACAATTAACAAAACATGTTAAATTAATACACACCTAGACAAAGATAAACACACACACAGAAAAGGAATAATAAAGCTAGTAACTGATCCAGGGTTTCTGCGCGGCCTTAATAGTCTAATGGAAAATCAAGATTACATGTACGAACCCGAATGGACCAAATGCATATATTTTAGAATAAAGTAATACATACATATCATCACGTCAAGTCCCTAACGGGGTAGGCAGACAATATAGAGCGCCAGTTCTCTCTAGACTTACATACCTCTTTCGCTTCGTCCACATTCATCAGTCTCTTCATACATGCTCGTCGGTTTCGAGTACTCTTAACGTTCCCGTCCTTCAGAGTCCGATCTATTTGATCCATGTAGTTGGAACGTGGCCTTCCTCTGCCTCTTCTTACACACACTTTTGCTTTGTATATCTGTTTCGTCAATCTTTCTTCACTCATCCTTTCTATGTGTCCACACAAGTCCACTTTCTATGTGGACACAATAAAGTAATAGTTTTATTTATTTTGAAACCTTTAATGTGGTTAAGTTGTTGCTTTAGTTAAGTGCATAAACTTGAAGATCATAGAAATAATATGTCCAACTAGTACACTGATTAACGAGTCTATTGACGGGGTAAAACATAAAGCCGTGATGGCCGATTGGTTCCAGCAGTCGCCTGCAAAACAAATATTGCAAGTGTGAATCCCAACTGTACCAATGAGTTTTTCTAAAGAAGTTCAATGACTAATAACTGTACTTAAGTTTACAAACCACTAGCTATACGAGAAAGGTAAACATCGTGAGGCGTATGTACCTATTCTTGCGCTTGTGAAATGCGATGCGTGCGATGGACTCGCCATCTGTCACGCTGACATTTATAATATATCTCTAGCGGAAAGTTACTACATATATACCTCTGCCTACCCCTTCGGGGACCCTTATGGGATGGCGTGAGGAACCTTAAATCGAAAACCGTTCTTAATATACCGGTACTATTTCTAATAAGCTATCTAACTATGTAGGTACTGCTAAAATGTAAGTGTTTTGGCTCAGGGCTGTTAACTTATGTTTTTATTGAAATAAATAAATAAATAACAAGAATATACGGGTTCGTAATTTCTATGAATAATTAATTTACAGAACCCTAAAAAAAGCATTGACAACCTTAAATGTACGCAATCCGATGAACGCAGACGTGCCGTTGCCAAATAGTCAATCACATTATAATGTTAAAACAGTTTGTTTACAACATGTCGACGGGTCCTTTTGAAACCGTCCGACGATGTCGTATTACACAAGTACTTATGATTTTGTGGTACATTATATATGCAGTAAACAAAGGACTTTTATATTTAATAGGTTTTTAACTAACTTCTTGAAAAAAGGCCAGGACACGAGTACCCTATACTGAAGAGCATGTATGAAGGGAATAATGAAAGTGGACGAAGCGAAACAACTATGTACCTAAGGATCGTAGCAAGTGGAAAGAAGCGGTCTTTGCCTACCCCTACGGGAAAGAGGCGTGATTATATGTACGTATGTATGTATGTAACTAACTAGCAGACTTAAAAACTCCTTATTTTTTGGAAGCTTTAAATTCGGCTGTAGCTAAGTATTCTTCTTTATAGGAGCCTCAACCAATTATTTTTGACCTTCCACGTACAATTATTACGCAGACTTAAGAGGTCGGGAGACGATTTAATATTTTATGTGTAAAAATGTCTTTATTTATACTTGGTAAGAATGAGAATCAAAGTACAAGGACATTTATACATACATACAGCAATACAAGGTATGAAGGTAAATTACCTTCATCGGCAATCAGGTTCTCTACAACTTTACCTTTTCGGTACTTATCATTATTTCCTGGTTGCATTTTTTATGTCGTCTTATATTGCATTACAGACTTACAGACAGTATTGCATCCGTGGCCCTTTATTAA
The DNA here is from genome assembly GCA_016069955.1 of Drepana arcuata. Classification (NCBI taxonomy): domain Eukaryota; kingdom Metazoa; phylum Arthropoda; class Insecta; order Lepidoptera; family Drepanidae; genus Drepana; species Drepana arcuata. Next base: position 2,889 of record JACCPG010002705.1, on the reverse strand, counting down.
TGAAATTTAATTAATTAATGAAGTCGATTAAAAATGGTGGTGTAATATAATATGATTACTTTTCAAACGGTCTTTTAACTGAACATTCTATCTGAATATTCATATAGTCGCCTCTATTTTAGACAATGGACGTTGGTATTTCATACATTCCACAATTCTTAGAATCGGCAAAATTTAAAAATAACATATTTTTTTTTACTTTCTTGGAATGCAAGCAGCGTCTTTTAGATTTCAGACATAAACACGTATAATGTAGAGTATTTGAAAATAGTCTTATACTAATACATATCGATACGTCTTATCGGGTTTTGATATATATCAAGTAAGTGCTAAGAAGTTGTAACAGAAGTTGTAAGTGCAAACAGATGCGTAAGAAATAATGCAAATACATCATAATGCATTACAAAGTTGTTGATAATGCACGTAATTGCAATTGTGACACGGTACCAGTTGCAAAAACATGGGCAATGTTATATATAAGTCACTTGTACAGGAGCCGTAAGGTGACTAGCCTGTCATTTACTTGTACTCATTATTCAAGAGCGCGAAAAGGCCAGAGGGGGCCGAACTGTAGACGCCATATACATCTATCCCTCTCGTACTACTGAATTATGATTGCAATTGCATGTTATGGTAGACCCGAGGTGGCATAATAACAGTGATGCATAAGTGAAGTAAAATATTTCAAATTATTATAAATAGGTATGTGGTGCGATTTTATTTACGATATTACACAAATTCGTCTTCCTTCCCTGTGGCTCCGTTATATAGGAGCATATATCCTCATAATTCTACGCAGAGTTTATACGTCTTGGATTGTCATTTAGGGCTTCATGTAATGCAGGCGAATTCTACCTCTGCTCCGTTGTACATATATGACTATTAGAGGGTGCTTATACAACTCTGCTTAACCATTCGGGGACTACAGACATGTGGGAAGGCGGCCATAGTAGAGCGCGGTTGATCTATCCTGTGCCCCGTGGTGTCACCCGCGTTAAAATCGATTTATTTGGTTTTTTTCTGTAATAAAAAGTATCTTGTGATACCCCTGCGTGTTGCAAGCGTCCATAGGCGGCGGTAACCGCTTACCATTAAGCGAACCGCATGCTTGTTTGTCACCCATGTGTAACATAAAAAAATCTTATATCCTTCCCAATATCGGTTTAGTAGATTTACGTCAAAGCGAAACAAACAAACTTACATTCATATTTATAATATTAGTAAGGATGACTATATGATTGGAGCAAATGTGAGACTGTCACGTATAAAGTATTTTTTTCAAGCCGAGTCCCATCTTATGCAAACCGAAGAATCTTCATTCTATGTGCCATTTCGTCTTCTTTATTTTGTTTCCATTTCCATCCGTTTACGCTTTAATTATCCATATAGATATTGTGAACAGAAAGGAAATGCGTCTAGGGAGGCTGATCCATATGATTTGCTCTTATGGTGATATCTGGATCCAATAATGTGGTGCGACAATTCCAACTCCATTTTGCCCTTTGGGTCACGTTGGTGTGTAAAGGTGTAGCCTAATATAAACGGTTCCAGGTGTAACTGTTGTGTGGGTATTTTATTTATTGTTGTTTTACGATACAAAATATGAATAAAAGAATGCCTTGCTAATCCTGCAGTAGGTGGACAACGCTGTCCATAAATTCAAATAATCTATTTTAATTATGTCTCGCAAACCGAGGGAGGATTTTACCTGATTTTGGTTTAAGGTTACTGTTCTACGGTCGTAAGCTTCACTTTATTTAACCGGAAAATTCCGCGATTTTTCTGCTATCAAGCCATGATAATAATTACCAAGTAGTTAGCATTTATAATAACCGTCTATTGCCATGAGATAATGATACATCGTTTATGACGCGAACACAATGGCGACATTTATATCTGAGATTTAATAAGTTAAGAAACAAAAGATACTCGAATGGTTTATTTGTTGTTAGCTAGAAAAAGGGGATTAAGTTGACCCCCAAAATCAGAACACTATATATAAAATCAAACGCAAGCAAAAATCTAACATTAAAGTTTTCTAGTATTTTGATACACCAACTTCACCAACTTGTGAGAATTTCGGTCTACAGATATGCATACCGATGTTGTGATGTGATGTGATGGTATGTGGGGTGGTGGTAAGTGATGGTGACCGATGATATGCATACCGATGTTACCTATATGAATATATAAAATATTTATTACTACAAAGAAGTACTTTTTTGATCGATGACATCATGCTACCTAGAAAAATAAGAAGAACTATTAAATAAAAGCAATCGGAAAATCGAAGTTCACATATAAGTAGTACACCAAATGGCACCAAGTGGTGACGATTGTCTAACCGACATTACCTTACTGTTTAATTTGGTCGTTAACTGAACCGTCGCAGATTAAATGCAAGCAGTGTCGTACCTAATGTCATAAGACGGGAGACCTAGATTCCAAATTGTCAATTTTAAAACCGGTTAAATTAAGTGCACACTGGATTTAACACAATAAGACAGTTGAAAGTATAATGATCTTTATTTACAATAACAACAATTAATAATATTTACAAAGAACAGTTGCAACTAACTACTTACAGATAAAATATTTGTCCCAAATCGGTATCCCGAGGTAACGTGCCAAGAAGACTAGCAGCATTGCCACGCTGGATAGCAATGCTGATTCTCTGAGCGAGATATGTTCCAGCCCGCCTGTCACGAGAGGTCTCGACTAGACGGCGCGAGACCTCTTTAAAAGATGGTGAGCCTCAGGACCCCAAGGCCCCAGAGTTTCAACCGCAAATGCAGCAAATATGTAACCTGACCCGAGACAGGCATACTTGCGGCGCTTGAGGCACTCCTGCTGAGCAGCAGCGGCGCCGGTCGCCACCGATGTGTCAGA
>JACCPG010002704.1:0-17966 GCA_016069955.1 Drepana arcuata | reverse complement strand
TTTTAGGTACCAACGTGACACCTACGCCTTTGAGTTGCTTCTCAAACGTATGCAGGTTTCCTCTCGATGTTTTCCTTCACCGTAAAGCTCGTGGTTGTACTAATCACTGTACTTAAGTTCAGAAAAACTCATTGGTATAGTCGGAATTCGAACTTGCGATCTTTGTGTCGCAGGCAACTATTGGAACCACACGGCCACCACGGCGACAAAAGGAGACTGTTGAATGTAGATGAAGCAAAGGGAGCGAAGTGTAGCAGAATTTTGGCGCATTACTCTCGCTGCTTACCCCTTGATGCATTCGGCTTGATAATATGAATTTAAATTAAGAATTAAACAAACCTATATTGAGCAATGCGGTCTGCGGTCGAATTGATCGTGCAGCATTAAGTATGTATATTCATCACGCGAGTCTCACAAGAAGATGGTAATGTTTACATGAAAGCTCTGGTCGCTCGGGGAAAGTCGTTAATGGTTTAAACTTAAAGGCTATGTTAAAAACGTATTTTAAAGGGCGTTTAAGTGGGTCACGCCTGACCGCATCTCACCAAGCTTGTACGCGTAGGTAATATGTAGCCATGTACACTAAAGTGTGTACGTAATCAAAGTAACTGCTCATCCATCTGTCTTTTCACAATAATTGTGTGTGGAACTTCTGGGGCGGTATTGATACTACTCTCATATATAAAGCTAGTGCTCAAAATAAATACATTTTTATAATATTAAATTTTTTTGAAGCCGTGGTGGCCGAGTGATTCGAGCAGTTGCCTGCGACACAACGATCGCAAGTTCGAATCCCGACTGTACCAATGAGTTTTTCTGAACTTAGGTACAGTGATTAGTCACACCACGAGCTTTACGGTGAAGGAAAACACCGAGAGGAAACTTGCATACGTCTGAGAAGAAATTCAAAGGTGTATGTATAGTCGTGCTTGAGTAACGGCGATGGACTCTCCATCTGTCCCGTTGGCACCTAAACTATATCTCTAGTGGATATTGGGTATGTGGGTACTACCTATACACCTCTGCGGATTGGCAGAAGGATAGGGGTCTTCGTAGACCCTAAGGGAAGGCGTGAGGATATATTATTACTATACATGCATATGACTCAAGGGATAATCAACGTTAACGCGGGTAAAGCCACGGGACGCAGCCAGTTCCTTCAAAACGTCCCTCTCCTCCTAAATAAAGCCTCTTTACACGACTCGCGTGACGCTTGTGTACGAGCCTTACATGTATACGTTATTGTTCTGTTAAATTGTTATCTGGGCACTTTTCACTGAACGTGGACATTACATACGGGGGCCGTTATCATGATTTATTATAACCGTAAGCACCGCTTTAGCCACGTCACACTCTCTTTAATAACGCACTACAATAGATCGCGTTGTGACAGTCGTAAATATTAACGTTAGTATGTGATTTTACAGTTGACAGCATTACGATGACTACACGTAATGTACTTTACTTACACGTAACAGTATTTTTGTTAGGATGTTGACCTTCTTCATATTATTATTTTGTTTTTTAATTATTCGCGCCGATTGTATATCCTAATGATTTATTATTTTGTTATATTTATTATTTACTCATATTTAGAAAGTGACTGCTGAAGTGAATATTTAGAAAGTGAGTGAAGTTTTTGTCGTCGAAGTTCATAGTTTCAGGTATTTTATTCCTTGAACCCAAATACCAAAAATACCAATGTGAGCTTTTGGCAGGTCAAGCAATAATAATTAGTAGAAAATATTGAATTACTGTAAATATCCACTGTAAATGGCCATGTTGAGAGAATGAATGAAGAACGATTGACGAAAAAAAGTGTATAAGGCGAGTGTGGATGAAAGTGTTGGAAGGGGTAGACCTAGGCGGACGTTTCTAGACCAAATTAGGGACGTCTTGAAAAAAGGCCAGGTCAAGAGTACCCTAAACCGAAGAGCATGTATGAAGAGAATAATGAAAGTGGACGAAGCGAAAGAAGTATGTAAGGATCGTAGCAAGTGGAAAGAAGTGATCTCTGCTTACCCCTACGGGAAAGAGGCTTGATTATATGTATGTATGTAAATAGCCGTATCTTCTACCAGAACAGGTTGGATTACCAGCGATAACACTGCTTATTTTAGTAGCTACATCGAGAAGGTAATGTACAATATATAACACCGCAGTAACGCGATACAACTATGAATGAATAATTAATTCCTCCTAGCACCTATGTAATTATTGTGTATTCTAGGAAGATGTCTAAGATATAAACACTGGTCAAGTATAACGAGATAATATTTGCTTGTAAATTTACCACGCTGCTTAAAGTAAGTATATTTTGTTACGAGCATTTACTGTTTCTCGTTAACTTAGTTATACAATATATTATTTTACACCTAATGTAACAATTATGTGTGTGGTGAGGAACCCCTGTAAAATCATAAAGTACAGTAACAAAAATATTCCACTATTTAAGTATTAAGATCTACCTGGATCAAATAGATCAGACTCTGAAGGACGGGAACGTTAAGAGTACTCGAAACCGACGAGCATGTATGAAGAGACTGATAAATGTGGACGAAGCGAAAGAGGTATGTAAGTCTAGAGAGAACTGGTGCTCTATACTCTCTGCCTACCCCGTTAGGGACTTGGCGTGAAGATATGTATGTATGTATGTATAAGTATTAAGCTTTATTAAGCTGATATATATACCTTGCTATAGAATTGGCGACGTGGGCCCACTGCTTGGTTTTGACTTTTTAGGTTAAAAATCTCAATTCTATTAACGATTCTCTTTAGATATGATAGCATTGGAATATTATTTATTTCGACGACCGTCTGGTCTAGTGGTTACAGGAGCGACTGCGAAACTTGAGGTCGCGGGTTCGAATCCCGCTGAGGCCAGATATTTGTGTTATTATTATTATTATTTATGTTCAATTTTGTACATTACCTTTTGACCGAGGCATCCATAAAAAAATATACCTAACGAATATTTGTCCGGGAGTAGAAAGTAACGGTTTACGATCAAAGATACCGCAATCTTATTTGCCACCTCAAATAGATAGGTATGTTAAGAATCTTACTATCTCGGATTTAGAATCATTCAAACAGGAATTAGAAATAAAAAATAATCTATAAAATAAAAAAAATTATTATTTATAACTACAATAGGTTTTGGTTGACCTTTTTGGTTGGTTTGGTTGCATAGACAGACATGCACATCGGACCTGTACGCGCGCAATTAAGAAAATTGTGACTAAGTATACTTACGTTTAATCTGTGGTTAAGATGCGTGCCGACAGTCGCAGGACGAGACCTCGACACACAAATGTGCATGACCCGAATAACACGAGGCACTTGACTCTTTTCTGTAATATTATCATTGTCTTCTGTTTTTATTAATTACCTCTACACAGTATAATACAAGGTCGCGTCTGTCCGTTAACGATCAACTTCAAAACTACAGAACTTATATTGAGGCAGCTTTAACAGATAGCTTTTTTTTCTTGGAAGGTTTACATGTACAATATATGACCGAATGCATCTTAATTTTTAAAATGATACCGATTTGGGACAAATATTTTATCTGTAAGTAGTTAGTTTCAACTGTTCTTTGTAAATATTATTAATTGTTGTTATTTTAATACACATAACAAGTTTAAAATGTATCAGTATACAAAATAAAGTTATTCCTCTTTCTTATTTATGAACTCATAGCCTATTCGACTGATTGAAATTGATGGCAAGTTACGGGTAAGTTATTGCTATAAAAAGTTCTTGCATCGTTGAAGAAAACTCATTGGTACATCTATATTGATATGGCTATCTAATTTTATAAGGCAAAGTATGTCCTCTCTTAAGGTTAAATCATTTTATGAAGACTTAATCAGATTCAAAGTAGGTATTCGATTCAAGGAAGAAGACGTACGCCATACGTTGTATTGTTTATGGCTATCAATATGAGGAAGTTAATGCTTTATTGGTCTCGTAGTGAATATGAGATATGGTTCCGTTGTTTCTAAGAAGTCATGCGTTGATAATACAAACTCCATTGGCGAATGTAATTGAAATTAGAATACAATTAAAAACCTCAAAACATTAAACTAAAGAGTTTGTAATCTCCTCTGTTCCATTATTGATTATTAACATAATCCAATCGATTTCGATTTCACTTGTGTTAAATAAGACTTTTGGTGGTAGTTTTCTGGAATTAAACATATTATATACTAGCTTACGCCCGCGGCTTCGCCCGCGTGGAGTTCGAAAAAGTAGCGTATGTATTTTCCTGCTAGAATCGGTTCAGCCGCTATGAAGTAAAAGAGCATCATACTTTATAATATTAGAACTTTGAATTTTCGGGATTAAAAAGAAAAACAGAAGATTAGCCTATGTCCTATTCCCAGGTATAAGCCATCACGATTTCACCTTTCAGCCAAATCGGTTCAGCCGTTTTGCCGTGAAAGAACCGCAAACATCCAAACTTACAAACTTTCACATTTATAATATTAGTAAGATAAGATTATAGCTAATTTCCTATCTCTGTAATCTATCTGTATATATCTAATGTAGTATATCTCATAAAACCCTTACAATCTCTTACAACACACTTACAACATTATTAGGATACGAAAAGTGTAATATTTAAATGAGCACACTGGGTGCCTTTTGTTTTTTAATAATAAATCGGTAACATGATAAAGCGTTGGAGGTAATATGAATTGCTAAACGATTTTCTATACAGATATTACAAAAATAAGGCCTCACCTTACAAGTAAATCAAGATCGCACGTGCTTCGGTCGCGATATGGTGAATTGGCATTCTTCGACCTTTAACAAGGAATGAATAGAAAATCTCACGTATAACCCGGCTAAGGTGAAGCGCTGGGCTGAGGCTTAACCTCTATCGTGCAGCATATCTATACTATTTTATAATAATATAAAGAGGAAAGATATGTATGTAAGTATGTTTGTAACGAATTAGCTCTGAACGAGTACTGGACCGATTTAAAAAAATATTTCACCATTGGAAAGCTATAGGTAGTACCCACACACCCACTTTCCGCCAGAGGTATATTAGGTGCGAACGTGACAGATGGCGAGTCCATCGCCGTTACCCAAGCACGACTATACATACGCCTTTGAATTTCTTCTCGTCTGAGATACGTCTGTATGCAGATCATACGTCTGTATGCAGGTTTCCTCTCGATGTTTTCCTTCACCGTAGAGCTCGTGGTGTGACTACTCACTGTACTTAAGTTCAGAAAAAGCTACATTCAGAAAGCTACATTCACCTTGAGTGACAGGCTATTTTATATATATTTAATTTTATCAAAAAATAATTATGTCCACCCGTGCGAAGCCGGGACGGACCGCTAGTTAGCTATATGCATACAAGGCGCAGGAATGTAAAGACATGCTGAACGGGTTAGTAACTTCACTTCGAACTGTATTCTCATTGCGACTATTTCCACCAATTTCTAATCGAGGGGGTCGCGGGTTGCCAGAAGTATATGACCCTACTCTTTTAGTTGTAGTGTGCGTTAGCACTCATTGGTAATCAGTGTGTACCGATAGTAATCAACGTTAATGGAAGGTTGCACACTTACACTATAAACTATAGGGAAGGATAGTAGGGCGCGTCTTCGTGGATGGCACTATCTTCATTTGCTTACGATATTGTAAGGCGGGGCTTAGGAGCGGTTATAAACGAGACAACCGATGGTGTACTTCATCCGATAGTTTCATTACAAACCATATCTGACTTAACCTAATTGGAAAGAGGCGCGCCATACGCAGCAGTAGTTAACAGAAATAACATGTATATATCATCACGTTAGTCAGTCGCAGTGTAGGCAGGGAGAGCCTGCTCTCTCTAGACTTATACTCTTTCGCTTCACCCACATTCATCAGTCTCTTCATACATGCTCGCCGGTTCGAGCACAGATATAAAACAAGAGAACAAAGAACATTTATATGTAGTTACTTAAAAACGAAATGAGATCCTTGTTAGGACTCATAATATTTCGAAAAAGTGTAAGAAACATACTAGTTACATATATAGGTATGTCTTCTTCATAAATTAAACAGTATGTAAGTAAGTATATATTATTGAGTATGTCTCCCCATATTTCGAACGATTAGAAGAAACGCGAACTTTTAAAATTTTTGTCATACCCAGTGATACCCAAAGGGGTAGGCAGAAGTGTAACGTCACCCTCTTTTCGTTGGAAATAATTTAGGTGCCAGCGTGACAGATATCGAGTCTCCTCAAATATTCATCGGTAAAATCTATTAATGTTTTATGAATACCTAATTCATTCTAGATGATACCTATAACAAAAAAATATTTAAAAACAGAAACAGTATTTATATAAGCTATTTATAATTTGCAACGTGTTAGTTGAACACAACACATTTGTTTATCCGCGTGCAGCCTGCAGTGAAAAATGACTGTCCAGACGAATACATTATGCTAGGGTTGTCAAGCGCTATTTATATTATATTTAGTATCGTGTTTTAAATGCTATATCGGTAAATGGGCAAATTCTAGAGCAAGTGAATGAATTTGTATATCTTGGAAGCATGTTCACACGAGATGGAAAGTATGAAAAAGATATTGAAAGAAGGATAACTGCCGGAAATAAGGTGAATGGAGCCATGTCGGCGTTGATGGGCAGTAAAAGTCTGAGCAAGAATGCTCGAGTTGCTGTCCACAACGCGATATTGGTACCTTATTGTATGGCAGCGAATCCTGGGTACGTCAGAGGAAGTATGAAAATAGCTTGAATGCAGTCGAGATTTGATCTCTTCGAAAAATGTGCGGCGTAACGATATTAGATCGAATCCGCAATGAAGAGATTCGCAAATCAACTGGCGTGAATGAGGGCGTGATTGTAAAGATGAAGAAAGGCATGTTACGTTGGTTTGGACACATAGAAAGGATGAGTGAAGAAAGATTGACGAAACAGTGTGTGCAAGAAGAGGCAGAGGAAGGCCACGTTCCAACTACCTGGATCAAATAGATCGGACTCTGAAGGACGGGAACGTTAAGAGTACTCGAAACCGACGAGCATGTATGAAGAGACTGATGAATGTGGAAGAAGCGAAAGAGGTATGTAAGTCTAGAGAGAACTGGCGCTCTATACTCTCTGCCTACCCCGTTAGGGACTTGGCGTGATGATATGTATGTATGTATGTATAGTTTCTAAAATAAAAGTAGCCTAGATTACTCCTTTTTACATTAGCCAGTAAAAGTCCCATCAAAATCCGTCCAGCCGTTTCAGAGACTAGCTGGAAGTAGAACAAACGGAGAGACAAAAATGAAAAAAAAAATATTTTGGTATATGTGCTGTATACATCCATATGCATTTAGTAAAAAGCAGTTATTTGAATATTACAAACAGACACTTCAATTTTATTTATTATGGGCCCTTAAAAATAATGGCTGACTTATTGTATACTATTGCAATGAATAACTAAAATAACCCATTTCTCTTCAGCCTCATGACACAGGCTACCTGAATGACAAGGAAGTTGTCCAAGTATTAAGGAAAGGTGATGAAGCGCTTCACTTTGTGAGGGAACCTCTAGACCTGGGGGCAGTGGTTGCACAGAGGGTCAACTGGGAGAGGAGGTTTGATCACATGCAACAGCATTCTGGTATGCATGATATATACTATTACTATATTATGTGTGTTTATGTTACTCTGTAACACAAAAAAAAAACTGGATGGGTTATGATCAGCAATCTTATTAAAGAGCCGTGGAGGCCGAGTGGTTTGAGCAGTTGCCTGCGACGCAAAGGTTGCAAGTTTGAATCCCGACTGTACCAATGAGTTTTTCTGAACTTAAGTACAGTGATTAGTCACACCACGAGCTTTACGGTGAAGGAAAACATCGAGAGGAAACCTGCATACGTCTGAGAAGAAATTCAAAGACGCATGTATAGTCGTGCTTGAGTAACGGCGATGGACTCGCCATCTGTCACGTTGGCACCTAATATACCTCTGGCGGAAAGTGGGTGTGTGGGTATTACCTATACACCTCTGCCCACCCCTTCGGGGACCCTTGTGGGAAGGCGTGAGGGTATATTATTATTATTATCTTATTAAAATTATAAATCCGGATGTTTGCAAAGATTTTTGTTCCTCTTTCATGCACAAACACTGAATGGAATTGGATGAAATTTGGCACAGAGATAGAATATTCGCTGGATTTACATGGGTGTTTTATTACAGAAAAAAAACAACAAATGAAAACGAAGGAGACTGCTAGTAACCAATTAAAAAAAAAAGCCATGACATCAGTATATTAGTAGCAAATGTGTGCACATTCATGCATCGTGCATGTTATATTAATCAAGATTCCCTCATATCAAAAGTCCCTTAAAACACACATATCATCCTGCTAAGTCCCCTCATAAAGAGGCAGATATAGAATACCAGGTTTCTATAGATATACAGATAACCTTCTCCTAGATCCTATTAATCAAAGCTTTCAAATCAAATCAATCAAATCAAAATCTTTTTATTTCACATAGGCCCAGGTGGGCACTTATAAAACGTCGAAAAAAGAGCACGGTTCGGGTTGGTCGCTTCCATGGAGAAGAACCGGCAAGAAACTCCATGGTTACTCTTTTCAAATCATTAGGCATATACAACAATAATATTTTTCGTTACAGCAATAGTACCCAAGTATGGGGGAACAACGTAGGCCCGACAATAGGTCGCTGCTTACTATACAAAGCATACATAAAACAAGATAATTATACCAATGTTAGCAAGATCTAAGAATCTACAAAGCCTACAATGTTCTCACATTCACAAATTAGACAAATTAAACAAGTGACACAAATATTGTCATCAGTACCGTAACTAATTCTGGTCAAGATATTGAATAAATTAAAATAAAAAAAAGTAAAATTATTATTGTAAAAAAAAACCCGAAATGAGAAAAGAAAAGATTCAGAATAGTTAGAGACATCCACAAATTTGTGCCGTTTATGAGCTACCAAGGAAGCCGCATGCGCAGAAGGAACTAGAGCCAGACTTCTTTATCTTCAACGTAGTCCCTGATTTTATAATATGCTTTTTTAATCAGAACACGTTTGATAACGTTTTTGAACTTTACATCGGTCAGTTCTATAACTGACTTTGGCAGCTTGTTGTAAAAGCGTATACTATTTATAATAAAAGACTTGCTCGTTTTTGTTAATCTATATTTCGGGATTACAATTTCATGTTTACTGCGGGTATTTTTATTATGGCAGTCGCTTTTAATTTTGTAAATCCCTCGATTTTTGCTGACATATAAAATACATTCAAAGATATAGAGTGAAGGCAAAGTTAGTATGTCGATCTCTTTAAATTTCTCTCTGAGAGACTCGCGAGGACCCATGCCATAGATCGCGCGGACCGCCCTCTTTTGTAGAAGGAAAATTGAGTCAACGTCCGCCGCTGATCCCCACAGCAGAATGCCATAGGACATAATACTGTGGAAATAAGCATAGTATACTAGCCTAGCTGTGGCTACATCAGTTAAATGCTTTATTTTCCGTACTGCATACGCAGCTGAACTTAACCGACCGGAAAGTGTTCTAATGTGCTGGCCCCACTGCAATTTTGAATCGATGGTAATTCCTAGGAATACAGTTTCCGCTATAGCATCAAGTTTGTTGCCGTCAAGATTTAAATTCAGATCCCGTTGTGTTACATTTGGTAAAGAGAACTTAAGACATTTCGTTTTGTTTGGATTCAGTAAAGGATTATTAGCTGCGAACCATTTCGAGAGAACAGTTAAACTTTCATTAACATGCAAGACATTTGTATTTTTCCTATCTATTTTAAAAATTAGCGATGTGTCATCAGCAAAGAGAATAATATCCGATAACTTGGCCATCATATAAGGGAGATCATTGATATAAACAAGAAATAGAAAAGGACCGAGAATTGAACCTTTGGGTACGCCCATCTTGACTAAGGACCCGGAGGACGTCGCCCCATTTACATTAACTTTTTGCTGTCTGTTTGATAAATATGAGAGAACAAGATCAGCAGCGAGTCCACGAATTCCGTAGTGGTGTCATTTACATATCAGTGTGTTGTGGTCGACGCAATCGAACGCTTTCGAGAGATCACAGAATATGCCAATGGCATCCTGGGACTTCTCCCAGGATTCCAGAATGTGAGGGACGAGTTTTACTCCCGCATCCGTTGTCGACCTACGCTTCGTGAAACCAAACTGTTGACTATGCAGAATGCCGTTTGAGTTGAAATGATATGACATCTGGTCCAACATGATTTTTTCATAGATTTTACTCAATGCTGGAAGCACAGATATAGGTATATAACTAGAGCGATCATTCTTACAACCCGATTTAAAAATTGGTACTACTTTACTATGTTTCATTAGATCAGGAAACTCGCCACTGTCCAAGCATTGATTGAATATGTCTGCTAGGACAGGAGCGATTGATTCAATGATATCTCCAAGAACCTTAACGGATATTCCCCATAAGTCTTCAGTATTTTTTATATTGAGACTTTTAAACGCGGATTTAATTGTACTTATACTTATTGTTTTAAATTTGAAGTCTTGTATGTCCTCAGTAAAGTTTTCTTTTAAAAGAGCTTCAGCTAATGTCGAAGAAGAGGGGAGAGATTTTGTAACTTCCACTGGAATATTCGTGAAGTAATTTTCTAGTGTCTCCACCACTTCTTGTTTATCAGAATTTTTTTTATACTTTATACCCACTTGTCAGTTTCAATTCTCACATGCTGTAATTAAATACCTTCGTCTTCTTATAGCAGGGCACTTATTGTATGTCATATATGTATATGAGATAAATGTACTCACACCACTATTTCTAAGAAAATATTATCAAGCTTTTGGGGTAGGCAGAGAGAGTAAGTAGGAAGAAGATAAAATACCTGTCCTTGTTAACATTAATCAAAACTTTTTATGCATGCTGTGTAATTTAATTCTATTATATTATCAGGTCAACACCTCCTCTCCGCTGTCCTGGAGAAAGAGCACAAATTGCCCACTACTGCTTGGTGGCTCGGAGCTGAAGAGTGCTATGTAGAGCTGGACACTGCTAAGGTCTCTCAGGATGTTATTACCGCAACTGAAAACCGATGCAATCAGCTCATCAGGGAATCTGTGCCGGTCACTGTTAAAATGTGCAAGGCTGATGATCCTGAGTTGAATGAGGTATGGGTGCTGAATAAAGCAATATGTTGTATGGCCTCCAAGGTTTCAACTTTTATCATTAAGTTGTTGCTATGCAAACATACATACATCCTTGCATTTCCTCTCAAACATAATTATGCAGGCTTCCGTTTTACTTCACCATAAAGGTCTGTGTGTAGTTAATCACTGGTCTTAAGTTACCTTACTCATTGCAGGCTCACACGAGAGGCCTGCCCAAGGACTGTATGGACACCATCAGGATTATCTGCATCGGGAATGTTGATGAGAACATGTGCTGCGGAACGCACGTTTCAAACTTAAGGTAGAAAAGAGTAGCCTTATCTATGTACTAGCAATAGCCTGCAATATCATTTGCCTTGAATTCATATGTGTGATCACTGCTCCGCCACCGTGGGTAGTGCAATATTATATATAAACATATATCTTCATGCCTTCCCACAAGTGTCCCCGAAGGTGTGCAGAGATTTTTAAGTAGCTCCCAACGTGACATGGCGAGTCCATTGTCTAAAGCACAACTATACCTACATAAGTCTTGGAATTTCCTCTCAATTGTATGCAGGTTTTTCTCGAATTTTTCCATCGCCGTAAAGCTCGTGGTGTGACCAATCATTGTATTCAAGTTCAGAAAAACTCATTGGTAGGTACAGTCGGGATTCCAGTTTACAATAATAACTACTCCGCCACCACGCCTCACGGTGCAATATTAAGGTACTCATATAAATGTTCGCCTTGAATAACTATCTATTGACGAGAACCACGTTGAAATCTGATGCGTAGCTTAAAAGATACGCAGAGAGATTATAGCCTAAGTTCTATCTTACTTCTGCTGTTTCATTATCACCAGCCTCTTGATGCATGGCAGTTTCGAGTTGTTTTGTAATATTATGTATACCTCCAGCCAACTTCAGATGATCAAGCTGCTGGGAGCAGAACCGGGGAAGAAGGGCAAGAGCAACTTGCGGTTCCTCGTGGGCAACAGGGTCACCAGCACCATGCAGCTGATGCTGGACAGGGAGAAAACTCTTACGGGCCTTTTGAAGTGAGTGTTTTTTTTTATGTGACATCCTGCCTTTATACATTATTCTAATATCCATGCTAAAGTATTTGCAACCTCTATCATCTCTTGGTCATTGTTTGAGAGTGTATATATTTGCGAATTTACTTTTTATTTTCTTTTTGTTTTATGTAACTAGTATATTTATGTATAAAATTTTCATAAATAATAAATATAACTTCACGCCTTTCCACAAGGGTCCCCAAAGGGGTAGGCTGAGATGTATAGGTAATGCGCACACCCACTTTTCCCCGCAGATATATTCTAGGTGCCTACGTGACATGGCGTGTCCGCCGTTACGCAAGCACGACTTCGTGGTGTGACTAATCACTGTTCTTATAAATTCTTTAATACACAGGAATGAACCAAGTAAACACGAAGAGCTGGTACAGAAACTGCAAAAGAACTTGAAACTTACAAACAAGAATGTACAAAACATATTAACTGAACTGGCACACTTTGAAGTTGACCAAATCAAGAGAGCCAAACCCAAATATGTATTCATGTTCAGAAAAGAAGCCACTCCTGAATTCAACCGGACTGTGATTAAAGGACTGGAGGACCAAGGCCTCTTTATGTTTCTGGCCGCTGAAGACCCTGACAAACCAAAGGAGGGCCAGATCATAATACAGGGACCTGAGGAGCATTGCAATGCTTTGGGGCAAAAGTAATTTCTTTACCTTACATAATATCATAGTTAAGAGATTTTCAGATTTATTAAATAACTGTGCTGGTAGAATTAGGATCAGTTCGACTCTTATACTGCTAGTACAGGAACACCACACACCATAAATGATAGCTATTGCTTGCGCCTATAAGCTATGTTGAGGTTGTTTGACGCCATTGTAGCTATGAATAAGAATTGCTCCCCCCTCAACACAAGCAAAATTGAACTGATCCAGGTATTAGTCCGAGAGCTGGTTAACTTTTATTGCCTAGATATTTGAAGCAAGTTGAAAACTTGTCCTTTTAAATCTACTATTATACCCTAACTGCAGATCTGATGTACCCCGCGGGGTAGTCGGGCCCAATGAACCCTTATATTTTTCAATAATAGAAATAAATCCTTCCTTGTCACAATCTTCTTGAAATTAATATCTTTGTTTTGAGCACAAGTTTTTAGTTTATCTCAAATAATCACCAAAATATCTGCTAGCTCTCCTACTATAACTTTTTTAAACTATTCAGCAACAATAGTTATTTTCTCTGACTTATGCATTTTTTATATTTTACAGAATTACTGAACTCCTAAAAGGTAAAGGTGCATTTAAAAATGGCAAGTTCCAAGGCAAAGCGGCCGACATGAGCGGCATCAATAAATGCAAGAAATTGGTAGAAGAGTACTTTAATAACATAAGTTAAACATAAACTCTATAGTTGTTGTAAATGCATTATTTATAAATCAATAAATTATCATAACACATGTATCAACCTTTGAATAATAATAACTTAAGCTAGGGAATGAAACCAGTTACCGAAAACAATTAAATTAATTATATGAGCTGGTAATTTAATAATACAGAGAGTAATATAACGTATCATAGATTATCAATATCAATATACCTCTGGCGGAAAGTGGGTGTGTGGGTATTACCTATACACCTCTGCCTACCCCTTCGGGGACCCTTGTGGGAAGGCGTGAGGATATATTATTTTTATTATAGATTATCAATGGGTAAGCAAATTAACACGCTTAAAAGTGGGGGTGTTTGTTCCTTTTAAAAGCAAATGTTACTAAATAGATTTTAATAATTATTTACTTCACACAGAATAATACATGGGCTATTTATCTAATTTTATGCATGTAAAATAGCAGGGCATAGCTATCAAAGTAATAATTATATATTTTTTTTAATAGCTTTAAAACATTTTTCTTTTAAATTTTAGTTGATGATTTCAGTTCTCTGTCAAAATTACACATAATTGATGAAACAATCCTATACAAGTATTTCCACTAACCAATTATTAGCTATCAACTTTACATCATGATCAGTCCTCATCTTTAGAGTCATCACTCGTATTTATGGTGGCTATTAACTTCAATATGCCAAGGTTGGCCCAGTCTTGGGTGAGGTCATCTAGGTAGTTGTCGAAATCAACCAAATCCTTCTGGACACTACGCTGGAGGAGATGAGAGACGGTATCCAAGACATATTGGCAATCTGAAATAAGTAACAAAATTTTCCATACCCACTCACACCCACTTTCCGCCAGATATATATTTTAAGTGCCAATGTGGCGGATGGCGAGTCCGTCTCCATTACTCAAGCACGACTATACATACGCCTTTGGATTTATTCTCAAACATAAACAAGTTTCTTCTCAATGTTTGCCTTCGACGTTAAGCTTGTGGTGTGACTAATCACTGTACTAAGTTCAGTAAAACTCATTGGTACAGTTAGGATTCAAACTTGCAATCTTTGTGACAACTACTCAATCCACTCAGCCAACACAGCTCTTTCATAAATTTTATGTACATGAAAAAATATGTATAATGTGATTGCAAAATTTGTAGCACAACAAATTAATTGCCCTTTGGTTTAATGGTCAGAGTTCGCTGTGAAGTTTGAGATTGTGGTGATGATTCTGGCTGAGGGCAGATATTTATGTGCAAGTATTTGTAACTTAATGTTGAATGTTTCGTTTTGTAATTGATTAAGAATTGTAAATTACTTACGGAACAAAACTTTGTTGGCATCCTTGGGTTTCCACTTGCCGTCACTGTAGTTGTGTACCTTTATAGCAGGTGAGTCCAGATGTTGCATCATCCTCTTATTGTCCACCTAGGAACACACATACATTTTAACTAGGCTCAGGTTGCAATCCTGGCTGGGAAAATTGAGGTTGCAGGTTCAATTCCACAAACAAGTGGCAATCACTTGTGTTCCAATTTCTGGTCCCTGATGTCCTATTTATATAATTATCATCTATTTTACCTTTTTCCCTTCATCAACACACATCTTTCTCTTCCTACAAGCATACAGGCAGTTGGAGCATGGTTGTTTTCCACACAGACACTATCACATGATGTATCTTTTTCGTTCACTTTGTATGTTTTTTTTTTGCAACATTGCAAGTATTTACAGTTGCTGCATACAATACCAGCTATTTACATTAAGAATTACTTTAATTCTGATGTTGATATACCAATGAAGGGTCATATTCAAGTAACAGTACATTGTGTGAAATTAGGCATGTTGAAATTTGATAGTTATTATAAATGATATCATACCACAATAAATATAGCTGAAGGGAAATGCTCTGCTATTTTTTCAGCTAGTTTTTGTCCAGGACACTTGTCCACTGTGTTATCTCTGAAGTTTTCGCATGCTGCATAGTAGCCAGCAATTACACGGTTATCAGCCTGTGCCATTGTTTCTATCTGAAAAAAAAAAAGATTTGTATATCTTTTTTCACAACACATAACTTAGGCAGAGAGAGTAGAGACTCAGTCCTTTCATTACTAACAGACCTCTTAGAGTATTTATTTATTTATTGTATATATAATTATATTCTATATATTTTATTATAATATACTATGCAATATAATATGTATTCTTTATGTTCGATCGATATGATCTAGTGTAAGTATTTAATTCACATAAATCATAATATTAATATGTAAAACCATAACCTATACAATTTGGATTTTAATTCGTATTCACCTGTGTAAGAGCTATCTCAGCCATTGGTGATACATAGTGACTGTGGTGGAACAGTGGGACACTGTCCACTATATCCAGGTCCTGGTTCTTGGCTCCATCCTTGATCTTCGAGGCATCAGCTAGTAGGATTCCAGTAACCGCACAGTGTGGGTATTTAGCCGCATGAAGCATTAGTTTGGCATATGCCACAGTTTCTATACATACTTCTCCCATTTCTGAAGAAGCGATTCAATACAGCAAGCAATGCAATAAAATTATGAGATCAATCAAAATCTTCTGTCTCCCTGAATAACAGTCTACCATCTGTCACAGATAACAAAATTATGAAAAAAATATGTGCTCTATATTTATAGATTGTGGCTTATTTAAGCCACAACCTTTAAACACAAATCTAAGATAATAATTTTAACTAAATAGCCGTGTAGGGGTGAGACAAGATCAAAAATCAAAATCAAAATCAAGAAAACTCACCCAAATACTAATTTGTTTTCGTAAACTATAGGGCCCCTCAAATATTCATTTTAAACGAATAAAATAATTAACCGAGTTCAAAAAAGGAAAGGAGAAGGTTATATTAAGAAGAACATATTAAGAAAATAAAAATTACAGTTAAACATAGAGACTGTAATTTTTATTTTCTTAATATGTTTGACTGAAAGACTATTTTCTAGCTACTATATTCTTACTAATTGATAGCAACAACAATCGAAGTTTGTATTTACAAAATTCCAAATGAAATGACAGCTGGCTGACAATGATTAGCTCAATCAAACCAAATACACTTTTACTTTTCTAAAGTAAAAAATTAATTCTGCATAACCGATATGGAGAAATATGATACGTCGCAGCTTACAGAATTTCCTCGTTTCGAACCGGAATCCACACAGAGCGGCGTATCGACATTCTTCAACAAACTCTGGAAGTTTCCTATCTTCACAAGCGAAGTGCCAGACGGGCAGAATAAACCTGGAGGAACCGAGAACGCTCCTCAATCTAATGAGGATTCTAAGGAATGTGAAGAGGGCAAGCCTCCTGAGCAAGGGACCTACGCCACAGAATTTGAAGGACGAAGTTTGGCCAATGTGTTGAAAAGAATCAGTAGTTTGGTCGCCCTGGGGTCAGGGGTAAGCTTGAATTGCTGGTTGAATTTTGAAATTCTTATTGTTTGTGCAAAACAGTCACTTGTCATCTTTTATCATATCACACCATCCCACAATGGTGAAGTAGTAGTTTGAAGTAGGCAGAAGTGGAGTGTAACAACACCTTAAATTCACCAGAGATAATCAGGTCCAATATGACAGATAACAGAGCAAGCATGATACACTTTGTGATTTAACAATGTTTTTCTTCACTATAATGATGGTGGTGTGATTGATACACCACTTGGGTGGCAAGCAAGCATGCGGTCCGCCTGATAGTAAGCGGTTACCGCCGCCTTTTGTTAGGAAAAAACACTTTAAAACAATTGAGGTATTTAAATTTGCAATCATTGTGTTGCAAATATTCTAATCTTATGCAGAGTTCTAATATGTTTAAATCTTTCAGAACAGAGCTGAAAGCACTCGCTATGCTGATACAGAACTGGCCCGTTACTGGATGCCTGACGATATATCTCGGGAATGTTATGAATGTGCATCACGATTCAGTACGCTCCGTAGAAGACACCACTGCAGAGTTTGCGGACAGATATTTTGTTCACGTTGCTGTAGTCAGAGGGTTCCAGGTAAGCTAATAAATTTTGTATAGTTAGGGGGTGTCCATAAATTACGTGAGATGTTTAAGGGGGGGGGGTGGGGTCGAGTCAAATCTCATCTAATCTTACGTTGAATAGAGGGGGGTCTCAGTAAATATCATGCAATTCTTATTCTGATTAAACAAAAAAACATTTTGGTCCATTTAATCCAGATTGAACATGAGTATGATTTAATCTTATAATTAAACTATCAGCAATATTGATTACTAGTCTTAAATAGTCGTAAATAAAAGCATGAAGCAATTTTTTTACTTTTTTCAAGAAAAGTCCAACTCATTTACATAAGAAACCTAAATTTTGA